>CCAG010008289.1:0-50773 GCA_001077435.1 Glossina morsitans morsitans
CGTGGTTCTCTCATGGAATGTTGGTGGTCAATGACTATTAGTACTTTGATCGACCACGTGAATGACTGATACGTACGTTTTATAGGCGTTATATTATTTAAGGATTTAATAGTAAGTAGAAAAAAAAAAAAATACTTTCTTCTTCATAACGTTTGCCATAAAAATAAATGCTTTGCAGTTGGCATTTAATGGCATAATAAATTAATTGCATTATAATGTGTTTGTTTTTCTTGTTTTAATATAAAGAAAGCAAATTAAAATCGTCTAGCACTACTGCTAAATACCCTACACTTGGGGTTAGCCCCCCACCTATTCTCAAACTTTAAATGGGTAAGAACCTCACCTTTCTTGGTATGAAGGTTGTGGTTGTGATATAATGTGCCCAGTGGGCCACTTTTGGTAAGCAGAACTGGCGCTGTGGGATGAACCAAACGTAATGTTACGGTGCCCAAATTAACAACTCATGCAGATACCATGAAAGGCGTTGGTTGCTTAAAACAGCAGGACGGTGGACATGGAAGTCGCAATCCGCTAAGGAGTGTGTAACAACTTGGGGTTAGCCCCATTGTATCCAAATGACCCAATCTGATTAGATTTCGAAGAGTGTTCATCATCTCATCATTTTATGTTTATCTTAAAAATTATCGATTAGTGCCCTAAATGGCGTTCGAACATTTCAATGAGATGGGATCGATTTCGGATTACCTCCCAACATATGAATGCTTTTACAAAACATAAACTATTGTGTGATCAAAAACATTTGACTTTAGTTTGCATTGATTAGGTTAATTGTTAGGGCCGCTCCCTATGTGAGAGTTCTCGTATGACGAGAACGTCGTTTAATTTGTAGTGATTGAAATTGAGAATTGGAATAGTGATGATTTGATATATGTATTCATGGAGATAAGTTTGAACTACATAGATCTATTTTTCACAGCCAGCCCCCTAGTTTATAAGCGGCTTTTTTTGGCTTTTTGTAATAACTATATGTAAGGGGTAAAACATTTTATTAGGGGAAAAGTTGTGGTTTAGGCTCTTTAAAAATGTCCTCATGAATTTTTACATGGGTACCCACGGCCTGGCGACATAACGTATTAATTTGAAAAACGAGATAATTGACGGCCCGCAAGGAGTAGGGCAATGTCCACAATAAGAGGCCCAATTACTCCTTACGTCTCAGGATGAGAAAAAGTGGGTGTGTATCAGTTCTCTCGTAAATCTCGTCAACATCGAGGGGCTTTCTAACATTTGATCATTTAATGTTTCTACGTTTTCCACGATAAGATCCCGATGTTTGGGAACAAACTCTCTCGATGTCTCTGTTGGGAAGAGTTACATACACACTTAAAGCACCATATTTGGGCAACCTCGTTCCATACCGCGGCCACACACACTTTCGACTTGCATTTTAAATTGTCAACCATACCCTTTTCCTTTCTTGAGAGATTCTGCTATAGATTTTATTACATCCGATTACGACGTAGGTCCCAGCATGCACCAAGACACTAGTGCTAAATCGCAACATCCCCTCACTGAATAGTAGAGCAGAGTAGTTGGATGGCCTCCATAGTCAGCAATCATTTGGAATAAAAAAGAAAAAAAATCTTTTTTCATAGACGAGAAGAGGAACTTGCGATGCTCCTCTCAGGCATAGATAATAAATTGTGAATCTGCGTTTGCCGACAACCATTCATTTCTTAAAATAAGAATTTTTAAGCGAATAGCTGCGCGTATAATGGAGACTGCAAAGAGGTTAGGGTATCGGCACTGCTACCGGCTCAGTTATTTAATAGTCAACCCTGCTTAAATATTAATTTGTCAATGTTTTATTAGTAGCGTGTATAGTATTAAAATCTGTCTAATTCTCAAATTATTAAAGCTTGACGTCTTTGATGAATTTCAAAGCAAAAAAAATACAGATAAGTAAATTGAAGCCATATCAGTCAACAATCACCGGATTGGCCACATATGACTTTTGGCTATTTCCTAAACTCAAAGGACATATCCGGGGACAACGGTTTGATTCGATTGAAGAGAGACAAGTTGAATCGCAAAAAGCTTTAAAAGCAATTCCGGAAATCGACTATAATAACTGTTAGGAGGAAGATTTGAAAAAACATTGGTGTACGAACAAAATTAAATTGTTCTTACTTTTTGAGCACACTTACGCCTATTTTCAAATCGAAATGGCAGCCAACAGGTCTTACAGAAAAGAAACTATATTTTATAAAGAAGTCTTTGACATATAAAACAAATAAAAAAAGCTCTTGAAATGTTGTTCAAAATCTAGTAAAGAACCCACGATATTTTGATGCTACGAAATAAAAAAAAAAAAATCTCACTGATTTTAATTAAAAACATTTTAATGTTCGGAAAACTCTGCCAAAAGTCGACTATAAAATAGATCTCTTGAAGTCAACCAATAAAAAGAAAAGTTATTCTTTATATATTATAGTTGGTAGCGATGGCCAAGTTGGAAATCGTAGGTTCGAAAAGAAGAGGCTTAATCTTAAGCGGCGACTTCATTCTAGAGAAGTACCTTTTAAGAAACGTGCAAAGAATTCGTGGCTCCCCTGTGAAACCGTTCTTGGATTGCATTGTTGAATTTTTAATCGAGCGCGAGTGCAAAACTATAAAAAAATGTGAAAAAAGTTTTCCGGCAGCTTCTTCCTTGTCGCTGACTGAAACTTCTGAAGCGCAGATCATCGAAGAGTACCTTCGACAGACGAATTCGAAATTTTCTATATATATTAATGTGACTGTAGTTGGGTGTTGAAATCTTATCAGACCTCATGATAATCTCATTCCTAATCTTATTCTCGAATATATTTACTGGGAAAAATATGTTTTCATTTTGCCAATGAGTTGTTTCAGATATGAGTAATGTGAGAGTGCCGTCCTAACGGTATTAATGTGTGCACTCATCTCTGAATTATTTTTAATAATCCTCTTACGATACTTCATTGAGGGCATGCACTGTCCATTTCAATTAAGGTTACATTTACTACACAAATCTATTATACGTAATAGCAGTAGACGCTCATTTTAATATTAAGAAATCGGAACCTATTAAATTAAATAAGCGGAAAAAAGCTATACGTTGGGGTTGAATCTTTGATACCCTCCATCTTAAACAAATTAATTTCTTATATATGCGAAGGGCTTTTGATGATTGTAGAGAGATATGTAGAGTACACAACTATTTTTAAAACTTACTTACAATGTCTTTACGTCATGTGTTGGTTTATGTGGACATGTTTTTGAATATATTTTGGAATATGTGCTTAAGGGACCTCAATCATGGATATAAATACTAGATTTTTCCAATAAATTGCGTGAATACGAGCAGGGAATAATAACCGACAGACATATTTGAATGAATGAAATGATGTTAAAGAAAAAAAAATCCCTGTACTCATATAACAAACATCTCTTACGCTCTCTCTTGTTCATATTACAAATCAAACCATGCAATTAGTACACCATCATATTCAGGTAGTGCGTATAAAAAATTTAAATTGAATATTTACATATAATAACAGCAGTGTGAAATGATGATTATTATTAATATTATAATTTTGAAGTGATATTTATCTGTTAATTGTAAATGCGAAACCTTAACGAATAATTTTTATTAATTATTTCGCAAGCTTAACACAACACACGTGCGCATCGTGTGCGCTTTGTCGTGTGTATTTTTCGATTATAAATTGTAAAAAACAACAAAAAAGAGAATTTCAATGCTGTTTATGGATTACAGGTTTATGAAAGTAATTCCAATCATTCTTCATCGAATCAGCGTGATATAAAGCCTCTGAGGCGCAGTGATTCACGGCCTAATACACCCACTTTACAACAACAACAACAGCAACAGCAACAGCAACAGCAGCAGCAGCAGCAGCAGCAGCAACATCAACAACAACAAAGCCATCAAACTCAGGCGCAAATATTACAACAGCAACAATACCAACAACAAATAGAAAATGGTCATGGTCAATATCCGTAAGTTTTGATTGGAATTTTCTTCCTTTGTTTTTGTTAATTAATTAAAAATTTATTATTAATTGAATTTTTATTGTATTTAGTTGCTATATTTGCAAAACATTATGTGCTTCCAATAAAATGGAGTGGTTGTCTACAAGTGCAGAGCACATGAATTCCCACGCCATGCATTTTCCTTGCCTCAAAGGCTCCAACAATTCGAATAGTGGCCGTGATAGCAATTTATCAACTAGCAGCGTAACGCCCATCAATAGCGATCCGAATGGTAATCGCGTGTTAGCTTGTAAGGATTGTGTTAATCATTTGGCACGTCAATGGGAGACTATGGATGCCGAACGTGTTCCGTTGGAGCATAGAAGGTTGAATTTCGTTTTTTTCTTTCTGAATAACTAATAATTTTGCTATATATACATTATATTAATATTTTTCATTTGATTTTAGATACAACATTCCTTCTCCTATCATAACCTCAACTTCACCGAATGGTTCTCGGCATGGTGGTTTAAGTATTAATACACCTCCCTCAACACCGTCGGTATCATCAACGCCTGCTACAACAACTTCCATTTATTGCTTCCTATGCGGTTTACATTCAGATTTAACACTGGCACGAGTTCTCTATGCCAGTAAAGAGGTACGTTTGAATTTTTAAATATGAAGTTAAGCGTTTGCAAAGTAAACTAACGAATCAGAATATTTTTAAAAAATACCGGGAAACAGTCGTTGAACTGAAATGAATGACTTTTTTATATTAAGCAGTTAGCACGGTATACGATCGCCTTAGAAGCACTCACTCTCCAAAAGATTCACGTTCTTCTTATCTAATTAGAACTTTAATAATTATTGACGGAGAATTTCATATTGAATAGCTGTTATAGACCCACCCTATATTTTTGATTAAAATGTATTAAGTTTCCTATAGTTTTAAAATTCATTTTAGTTTTTTTAACTATCATAAGAGGACTGGTTTAAGAACGCACAAGGAGAAAGCTTCAGGGACGGTATAAAGTGTATGTATTTTTGATCAGGGTCAAATTCTCGTGCATGTCCGTCTATCCTTTCACTTCTTTGTGTAATGTTTGCGGTAAACATTCCCCCGATAGCAAAAATAAAGACATCGGCTTAATCGGCTTAATATTTGACGAACTCATTGCAAGTTCTTGGGCAGAAATTGGCATTGAAAATGGATTAATTCAGTCAAAAGACACGCCTTCACTACAACAGCAGTTGAGTTATTTAAAAAAAAACATCGAAAATTTTACACGCTACTTACAAACTACAGTAGAAAAAACTAAAAAAGTGTTCATTTGCAATCTACAAACAATTTTGTAGCACCTATACAAAAATGAAAAAGTTCGACCCCGCCTACCGAAAGTAGAGTATCGAAATATTATTTCTTTGTCAAAACGCTTGTTGCACCGTATAAAGATTCTTTGAAGGATAGCCTTCAAATTTGCAAAAATGTGGGAATTTCTCGTACGTAGTTTAGTATTGACAATGGGCCAAATTTATTAAAGGATACGCCTACAGTGTAGCATAAACTAAGAGAATCGGTGCTTCCTGGGTTTCTTGTTCATTACTTAAAAACTGCAATAGACAAGTGATAAAAGTTGAAATATATACGCTATAAAAAATGGAAACGGCCACATCCACACGAAGGTGTAATAATGGAAATTTAACTTTTTCGTTTTTTTTTGCCCTCTTTAGGGTATAAAAGATTCCGTCACACCGAATATAATTTTTTCGCTTGTTTAAAAACTTATTTCATGTCATTAGAATACGATGACGAATTTCTTCATTTACCCTATTAGGTGCGGGTAACTCTGCACAAATTCCTAATAAAAAAAACTTGTTTAGGTTTTTGTAAATTTTAAATGATGTAGTGTTCTGTACAACTACACTGTAGCTATAGCAATAACAACAAAATGCTTCCTTTCGTCTAACTATAACTAGATATTATGTTTACACTGCACTACAATTGCTATGCGAGCATTAAATTCATGCAATTTCCCCGATGACTTCTCCTGCCTTGCAGGCTAAATTAAGTAAGAAAGAATATGTTCAACTTTATTCCGCATCTTCATTAATGTTTTGAATTTTTAACGACTTTTACCATTTTCTTACTTTTTTTTGTATTCTTTCTTTTTCAAATATGAGAAGGAATTCACAAAGAAAGAATTATTTCATTCTGAATAACATTTTGGGGCAAAAAAAAAATCATTAAATATTAACCGAATTTTTCTTTTTAATTGGTTTCGGAAAGGAAAATGTTCCCCACAATTATAGAATAATGTTGATTATTATTATTCATATCCCACGCTGGAACATCTCATGCTGCTTCGACATTAAACGCGTAAGCAATTATCGCTCGATTTTTACAAATGGATTCATTTCTCAGGAAAAGTGAAAGCTTGTAAATGATTATCTAAGCAACGCAAGGTTTATTTACAAATTCTTAAAAACTGTAGATTCCTAGAAAAATTTTAAATCTATTTAGCTTTAACACGAAAGTGAGTGTTCTCTAATATTCAAAAGAAACACTACTTGGCACTTGTACCGAGTTGATTTGAAGGACAATGAAGTCAGACTACATTAAGACTCGTACGATTTGTATTTCCCCGAAATAATCAAGTTCGGTGAAGTTTTGCGAAACGCAGAAAATGCTTTATAGCGATCACGTGCGAAGACGACCTCATCACTAAATAATTCAATCGATAGTAGCAGTGGGCGATATGTTAAGAAAATAGGGACGTAAGATATATTAGATCTTCAACTAAATGTTGTTTAATGAGATTACGATACTACTACTACGTGCTGTGCTTACATAAGAAATACTAAGCAATTTTGAAGAAAATTTTAATTTTATTTTGCAGACAAATTAAAGACCAACCTAGAAAAAGCAAATCATAATTTGAAAGAAGAGGCTGCTCCAAATTATTTGTTAAATGTCAAGGGCTTTCTATTCTAAATTATCTCAATTTTATCCTCTGGTTATTGAACACCTAGGCAAAGATTGAAAGCAAACAAATTGTCGAATTGTTTCCTATTAGATATCAGGTTTTCTCAGCTAATACAACTATGTACGTAGGTTCATCTATAGATGTCTATTAGAGTTCCTAAATTATGGAGTTTAGAAATAGGATTTATCTGTTGCTTTTCAAGTACTATAACCTTACAAATCAAGTTTGAAAATGTTCCCATTAAGCCGCTTCTACCATAGCTAAAAAATTGAAGAAATCTCGAAATGAAAAGTACGACTAATCTTCCTTAACCGTTCGAGTACCAAGCAGCGCGATCGCGCTTTTCATATTTCATGTCAAGAAAACCCAGACAGTTTTGAAAAAAAACTGTCGAAGACTCCCAAAGCAGCGCGAACGCGCTGTTTAGATTTTATTTCAAAACTGTCTGGGTTTTCTCGACATGAAATATGAACAGCGCAATTGCGCCGTCTGGGATTCTTCGACAGTGTTTTTTCAAGACCGTCTGGGACTCAAACGGTTAATAAACTCTCACGATAAGATAACGAGCTGAAATTTCATTGGGATACATATTATAAGAGCTACTTTTAAGACCATTCCGCTTAAAAAGTCCTGCGTACTCGTTTGAGTTGATGGATGTATAATTGTTTTGCTTTGAGTTGGGCTTAATACTTTTTCTAGCATGATAAACGAAATCTTCGTAATAACTTATTAGTAGTAGGCTATGTTGCCTGAGAGAGATATGGGAACTTATAGCCTTATTTCACGTGTAATTTTTCAGTTGAAAAGATAAGTCTAATGCCTAGTAGTAAATTCAAAAACTTCTATAAGTTTTAAGCTCTTTTAAGGCACTTCCGTAGACATGCTTATCGACTTGTCAGGATTTTTGCATTGTCTTCGAGTTCATTTTTGCGAAGGTGGTAAAAATTTTTGCTAAAGGTATTATTACTATCATCAGATTATTACTAAAAAAAATTTTTAATAGTCTTAAGTACTATCTATGGACTTACTCAGCGAACTTGTCTTAAAAACGAAAGCTAGAAAGAAAATGTTTAGCAGATTTTGAGATTTATTAAGAAGGACTTTTTTTAGCTACGGCCTCATTGCTAAAACTAAAAGCAATTACATGTCGAGGACCCAGAAAAAGGAGGAAAATCGTCCTCAATTGTATACAGGAACCAAGAAAGTCGCCAAATCGATTCTACCAATACTTAAAAGTTAGTTAAGTGGTATTGAGCGCGTGGAGAACCTAAGGCGACGTGTTTCTATTCAACTACACAATCTTAAAAGTGTTGAGCTTAATAATAACACGAGAGTATACGAATCATAATCCGTTGTCAAATTGCCACTAGGTTACATATACTTGAAAATATTTTGAAAATTACACTAACAAATTATTGTCACTTTATTATCTATTGTTATTTAAAATATTGCTAATGAAATGTAAACATTTTTCTTCAGGGTTCACGTCCATATTTTCCTTTTTTCTTAAAACACAATACTTTACCAAATGCAGAGCAATTGCGTAAAGATATGTCAGCTCTGGTGTGTACCTTTTGTTTTCATTCATTGGTTAAGCAATGGCGCAAGTATGTTTCCAATTATTTATCTTAGTTTATATATGAAAGTAAGTTGTAATTTAAAAAATTTCCTTTATTGTGAACATTATCTTAGATATGAGTCTCAAAGTTCTGCTGTGAATCCTCTTGATCGTAAATATAATTGGCATGATTATATTTGCCATTTATGTGGCATTACAACGTATCGGAAAAGGGTGCGAGCTTTACCGGTCAATGAGTTTCCGTTTTTGAAAAATCGGAAAAATGATGACGGTCTCCTTCTGGAAAACGGCGAATATGCAGTCGTGTGTTTGGACTGTTACGAAAGTCTAAGGTAAGCATAATAGCATTTTAATATTGGAAAAGTTCACAGGATTAACTCATCATTTTGCATTTCAGGCAACAAGCCTCAACGCATGAACGTTTTGGTGTTCCGATCTCAAAGCGCGCCTACAATTGGGTACCACAACCACCACCACCTGAGGACAGTCCTGATGCTGCAGTGGCCCGTTTACCTTGCGGTGAACGTTCTGATCGGATTGTAGGTTTTTTCTTCTTTTTGCATCGCTTAACATTTGCCATAAATCAATTATCTTTCTATCGTTTATTCCGCATTTCAGCCGCTTAATAATACCATGAGGCCAGTGGCTTCATCAGCCAAAAAGAACAGTTCACCAAAGCTATACGATAAATCTAGAGAAGGTAAGTGTTTTCTCCTGCTTGTATTGCATGTATCGAATTTCATTCGGAAAATAATAAGAAAACTTAGAAGAAAACGCCATTTAACATTATATTTAAGTCTGTTAGAAAAGATACAATAGCAACAATCTCTTTCTTGAATATACAAATGCAAGTATTTCTATATTTATTTTTCCCTTCTGAAACTTTGTAGTCAATAAATTTCAATTGGCTTCACTTAACATTTAGTCACAAGCGTCTTAGTTGCCCTCAACTTCTATTGTATTTAAGTTACGTATATTTGTATGAATAGAATATATGTTGTTGCTCTTGCTTGTTCTTTTGGGCGGGGAGGGAAATTTAAAACTAAGGTGAAAAAAATATTTTACATATGTTGTTTGTTTGTTTTATCTATAAATCGTATTAAAATGTTATTAATACCCAACGTAAGCGGATTAAGAAAATGTGTTGAATATCATGTTGTTTATGCAACTAAAATGTGCTACGGTACCCAAGATCGGGGTAACCTAGCAAAAAAATAATTTTTTTCATTTCATGCAAAAATGCGTTACGAAAACTACAAAAAAAAGAAATGAATTAATAAATAAAAAGTTTTAAATTTTAAGTTTATTTAGTCTACTATTTGTCCCATTACCTTTAAACCCATCATCCGACTATGGATGGTGGACGGATATTAATTTTAATACATCATTTCTACGATAATTACTTTTAATAACAATCAACTTTATGGTGGTTTGGGCGTAACCTCATCTACCCAACATTTGTTATGAGTTATGAGTTACTCTTACTTAATTTTCACTAGTAAAGGTGTTAAATATCGCATATTTCGATTTTTTGTTTTTTAAATATATTTTATAAATAACGATTAGTTTTCACGAATGGAAACTTTTGCGTTTGGCCAGCGATTAATCTAACGTTTGCACGGGCACTTTTCAAACTTTGCGTTCAGCCAGCTTTGCTTCGGGCATTTTCGGGCAAAATCACAAAACTGAGGTAACGAAACCAAAATTTGCTACTTAGGCTATTAGGAGAATGTTACAGGCCGAGCCTAAAAATGGGTGTACGTGCACAGGCATGTTTAAATCTTTCTAAAACCATTTCCAAGAAAACTGATATTCTGAAGTGATTTTTCTTTTCATTTTACTTATATCTAGGATTAGAGAAAGTATTCATGTAAGGTCATCTCCAAAGTAGAGTGAAGCTTGCGTTCTTTTTTTGAAACAAAGCCTGTAGTCGGCCTACTGACGTGCCTTAAGTGAACAAAACTTATCAAAATTTAAAGGATGTCTCGAAATGTTGTTAAAGAACATTTCTTCTTTTAATTCACCTCCATGAATATGACAATGCGCAAAGTAAAACATCTAAGAAAGAAGTGCGGCGAGGTTGGAGTGTTCTTTTATTCGCTATGGCGATGGAAACATGTGGGTATAATTGATGAGAAATGTCTTCGGCGTTGAGAAATTTAAATAGTTAGTCATTTGTTGTTGCTTGTGATGCGTTTAATATTTAGGATGCCCTCCCAAAAAGCGCAGCGGCTCAAAATCACATAATCAATTCGAATCATTGCTCTGTGAACTTTCTTGGGAACCCTGTTTACTTTCTTAAAAGAATTTACTTAGAATTTACTAACTTCTTTAAGAAACACTGCTAAATCAGGTTTAAGAAAAGAAATGTAAAACTTTTAATGGAAAGTACGATTGCAGAAGTGCACGAAAGGGAAAACTTAAACTGCACATAATATAGCAAATAAGATAAAAGATTTAAAGTGGTAGAAAAAATATCGCAAACAATTAGTGTCCTACAAAGACTAGTTTGTGTTGTATTCGTTTGTGCGTTTGTAACAGCAACAAAAGAGATAAGCCATGTAAATAAGTTATAGATTGTTTTTATAAGGCTCGGGAATATATCTGAAAATAGAAATGAAGTTGTCTTATTCTTCCTTTCCAGATGAACTATTATTAATGATTTTTTGATCGACTTTGTGGAAATTGATCTTATTTTTTAATAACTATCAGGATCTGGATAGGACGGACTCATATGGCAAGGCATTCTACACTCAATGGAATATCTGTCATCTTGAATGGAAGATATTAGCAACTTTGTAAAAGAACTGTGATGGCTAACTCTCTTTTATTTAAGATCAGACGATTCCATCTAGATACTAGATCTGGATAGATAGACTCATAACTTATAATATGGCAAGGCATTCTACACTCAATGGAATATCTGTCATCTTGAATGGAAGATATTAGTAACTTTGTAAAAGAACTGTGATGGCTAAGTCTCTTTTATTTAAGATCAGACGACTCCATCTAGATACTAGATCTGGATAGATAGACTCATAACTTATAATATGGCAAGGCATTCCAATGGAATATCTATTATCTTGTATGGAAGATATTAGCAACTTTGTAAAAGAACTGTGATGGCTAACTGTCTTTTATTTAAGATCAGACGATTCCATCTAGATACATGTGTCCTGAAATAATATCGCGCTGCTTTTGATCGGGAGAAAGGGGATATCGCCATATTTAATTTATCATGTATTCTCGAAAAAGATTTTTAGGGCTTAGTTTTTGCCATAAGTTATTTCCTTTGACACAAATATCCGCTAATTTGTTTTCTAAGAATTATTTTATCGACATATATTTTGTAAGGTTATGTTTGCTTAAATTCACATTTGCTTTAATGCTTTTCAGTAGAACGTCGTATTACAATGCTTATGAGGCACTTTTTAAGCATAGTTTGAGCATTCTCGAAAAAATCTCAACTAAAGTCTAGATATTCAAAATCTGATCCTAGATTCCGCACACACCTAAAAAATTCTCAAGGTTTGATTGCCATATTCCGAATTTTTAATTTAGGTGTTAGAGTTAAAAGAAAGCAAAGGAAAAATGATTTGAAACCCATTCCTATAGGTCAGGGCCGGCGTAGAATGAAGAGGCATCTTGGCAATAGATAATTTGAAATTGGTTCGATTCGTTAGTTATTGTAAGGAACAAGTCATTGAAAGTTCTTGGTTTTTAATTTAATCATCGTTTGTTTCGTTTTTCTCTCTTTACTGTTGAGAAAAGAGGAAACTCTGCAGCCATTAAATAAAACTATTAGTTAATTTCGTGTAATATATATAATGAGGTCTACATTCATAACCTTGTAATTATATACTAGTTTATATAGAACTTTTGCCTACTGCCACTTTCACTTTTGAAGCACTTCCTAGAACAAAACCTTTTCCTTTTATATTGTGTTTCATTTTAGTGTTATTTTTCATTACATTTTCTTAAAGTGCTTTTTTTTATTCCCAAGCGACGATTTTATATATTTTTTAAATTATTTTTCTATAAAATGTTAAATCTCTTTCTATTAATGTTGGTTGGAATTTGTTGTTTCGGTTGTCTGCTCTTACGCCTTTTTAGTACCAACAATACAGCGGTGGTTAAAATCTGCATTTTATTTAATTTCCGCAATAAACATACTTTTATTTGTTAAAAGAAAGTGAACGAATACAAACATCACGTACACATAAACACACGCATGCACAAGCTAACCGCAAACGTTTACGTAGATACAAACGAGAGCAAAGAGAAACTGCAGGAAAAGACGAAAAAAAACGAAACCGAATGTTGTTGAAAATATACATAAAAATAAAAGTTAAGAGTTTAGAAGAAGAAAAACAAAAAGGAAAAAACGAGTATCTTTTTATAAATAGTTAAAGGATATATGTATAAGTAAATAAAGTAGAAAAGAAAACCAATAGAATAACATTTGCCGCTGCTTCCTCTTACTTCAGTTCTATGAAACAAGTGAGATTAAAAAGAAGGAAAAAAACAAAAAAAATTAAATAAATATCTGGTAAGAAATCTCTATGTAAAATTTTTCTCTTGAAGGTAAGTGGGTATATGTATGTTTACATACATCTTTCTTACCCCTTTAAGTGGTAAGAGATTAGATTCGAAAAGCTATAAACATACTAGGGTTTCCTAGGTAACGCATTTAAAATTCAAATTTGAAAGAGCTGTGAACGAGCGAGAAGCTCGCAACCATTATATTCGAATCTTAGGATTACAAGAACGAGTTAATACGGTACGAAAGGGCGAAAACGGCCATTACGTACACTACATAAAGCCAAGACTTCGTGTTTCAAAATACTTTATTTGATAAGGAGTGCTACAATCCCAAACGGGATTAAAGGGGACGTAAAACGATTCCTAGTTGACTGATGCAATAAAAGCTGAAGAAATACATTGTGATGAAAGCGAGTCGATTTTATAAGAAACCAAATTTCAAAGAAAGCAAATCCTGCTGGCGGTGATCGAAAAGTTTAGCAACAACATTTAGTGGGAAAAGCAAGCGATTAACACAAAAATGTCGCGATGAGGTTAGGTACCGGTAACTTGCTGGTAAAAGGGTGTATAAGCAGAATATTTGCGGATAGCAAAAGTCAGCCGAGTCAAGAGAGTTTAATAGTGATATATAAAAGGACAAGAATGGAAGAATTATTGTAAATACAGGTCCTCATATATGGATCGAAAAAGTGTAAATAAAACTTGCACTGTTCTAAAAATCAAAATTCAGATGTGCGAACTTAATTTCGAAAGGAGTTGAATGACAACTTTACGAGTATCGCGTACGGAGGGTAACCTTAATATACAATCTGCTAGCGTAGCGTAGGTGTAAGATATAGAAATGTAAATCGCCTTTTATGCAATGGAAGCTTCAGTGAGGTGAGAATTTTTTCAAGAGGGCTGCCTCAGTTAAAGGACAGATAAACTTTCTGCAGGCTTGAAAATTGTTATGGTCACCTTTGAGGGAAAGGCATACCATATTATACTTTATATTATATTTATTTATTGCAATAAGTTAGTAATGCAAGTAGTTATTGCTTTTCTTTCACTGAAATATATATATAAATAAATATATATGTTTTTTTATAATAAGGAGAGGTTTTCTTTATCTTATTCTAGTCTTGTCTTCATTGCTATTCTTATATCTTTCACCTCCGCTTTCTTTTGTAAAAAACATCTGTTTGTCGTTCATTATTCGGACGTTTGTTTGTTTTTATCCATAAAGCAAAAAACGTGAAATTATTAGCAATTCAGTTTTGCATGCCACGTATTTGCACTGGGAACTCTATCCAGAACATGACTAAAACAATTATTCTTGATCAATGTGCGATTCTAATATAGAGAAGATAAACAAAAGAATTGATTTTTGTTTATAAATATTTTGATATGAAGATATATTTTCATGTTTTAGTCTATCAGTAAAAAGCTTTCAAACTCCCGCGATTGTAGGCTTTAGAGTAAATCTTTAATTTATCGAGAAAGGTTTCGTTTGATTTTCTCAAAATAGAGGAGCTTTTGCTCGCGAATTTTAGTTTTCGGTATTAAATTTTTCCCTAATTAAAACCTCCATATGAGATCCAAAAATTAGCTATAATCGCAATAAAAATATTTTGTTCCAAGAACCAACCACAAAACTGCCACCGAAGCACATAGTCATGAGCGTTACAAGTAAACGAGTAGTGGTGACCTTATTATATAATGGTAGATTTTAAGAAGTCACCTTCGAGTATACATATCCCAATTTAAGTTTTATAGCCGCCATAATCTAATACTACGATCAAAGGCTAGGACGATCTTACCCAAATGAGTAGTTTTTTCTTCTGAGACTGCTGATGTCGTATGTCGTCACATCCAATTTCATGTAGACAACAATATATGTTTTTCTTTACTGCATTTTAGAGAAGCGCGTCTTTTCGATTCCGTAAGATATTTGCAATTGAATTCAAATAATGTCCTCAGGATGGTTTTTTGTTTTTCGAGATTAACTAGAAGTGGGGCGGAAATGCACCGCTTGGGGAATGAATGAATTTGTAGTGAAAAAACTTCAAAGAATCATGTGACACTAAGTGACCTGCTTTATAATTTTGGCGGGTAGTGCCACGTATTGCCCATAGTTTGAATCGCCGCAAGCAATTCACAATCCATCACACCACTACAATAGGGAGAAACTTAACCTTATGATATATACGATTAATTAATTTATGTCGAAATAATGAACCACCAGGATGTCCTTCTACTTTCTGCCTAACTAACTAATTTCATTTGCATTTATTATTAGCGGCAATAATATGTTTATGGCTTACTTCTCTAATAGCTGACGAAAAGTATTGTTGTATTCATTTAAGTGCCAGGATTGCGTGAATTTTGGATGTTTTGTGAAAGCAAAAATCACTTTATGCTAAAGAAAACTCATTATCGTAAAACGATTATTAAGTTTGTTGTTTTATTGCGTTACCAACGTTACAATAGATACGAATAACTTTTTATTACGTATGTCCTGCACTTTACTGATTCTCTTACCCTTTCATCAACATCACAACATCATTAATATAAAGTTTAACGAATTGAATTACTTGGTGTTATTATGTCAACCATATCAGAAACAACAACTTTACTCGTGCCATGCCATCTCCATGCCATGAATGCAGTCAATTCAATGTAAAGAAATACCAGCTTAATATTGCTCTGTGTTTTCATTTAGTATTTCTATAACCACAAGTCTTTTTGCTGCAAGCATACCGCGCTCACCCTTTATACTAAATGGTGGCATATTGCGTCACCGTCAGGACCACCAACCACCCATCGTTTAATAAGTAATTCCATATTAAATAGACATTTTGCCTTTGCCAACAAGTTGAAGCTTTTTACGGTGGTTAAGGAAGAAAAGAAAGAGCAATAGGAGAAAAAAAAAAACAGGAATAAAAAAGAAATAACATAAAACCACTGTATTTACGCTTATTGCACCCGCAAACATTTTGTTAAACACAATAAAACAACTACAAAACATAAAAGAAGAAAAAGAAAACAAAACAATGAAGAAAAAAAACGAAGGCAACACATAATATTTGCTGTAGCAGCAGTAGCACCAACAGAGTTGTTAAAATCACTTTGTCTTTTGAACTGTAAACAAGAGTGTGCGTTGCTGTACATGGTTGGGTATGGATGTATGCGTTCAATTTCCCGTTTCAACAAACTTCCCCGATGTAGTTGGTATCTTTTAAAAATTTATACATATAAGTTTGCGTTTACTTCCCTCTCCCACACTGTCTCTCTCTCTCTCTCTCTCTCTCTCTCTGTAAAAAAATCATAAAAGTTTTTCGGTTTTTTCTTTGGTCCTTGTTGCTTGCTCCTCGTTTCCATACACATGCCTACGTAGAACGGTAGGTAGTTAGCGTCTGTGTGTGCATGTGTACACACAGTATATGCTAAGTTTTATAACAGCAACCAAACACATAGAAACATTTTTCCTTTAATACTCTTGTAAACTCACTTATAAACGTTTATATATTTATTTTTATACGTTTTCTTGTATTCTTACGGCATTTGTCTAAAATAAGTGGAATGAATATATGTGTATAGTTATATGTTTTAGTGTGTTTCCTGCAATGTTTAAGTGAAGCTTGGTTGTGCCAAACGACAATTGTGTACTTAACTTATATCTACACCACAAACAGTCGTACATATCTACATACATACCTACTATATACATACGTACATTCATAAAGACGGTCGTATTATTTGTCTGTCTGACAGTCACTTGCACTTAACACCCTTTTACCCTGCGGGAAACTCACTGCTATCTGCTTTAACTCGTAAGTGCCAACATCTATTCACCCAACACCCCCACCCTACCATATTTTGATTCGCAATAAAAAACAAAAAGACGAAGACGAAGAAAATCTCCTATAGACCAGTGGCGCGTGCATAAAATGTACCGTACATTCGAATACTTCTTGTGTTGTTCTGTGTACCAATATTAATGAAAGTGCTTCTTTATGGGTATTCATTTTATTTTTATATATATATATGTGTGCACAAGCGAGTTGCTTTTTAAAGCCACTTGCCATCGTAGCAATGAAAAGTATGAAAAAAATATTTTCTCTATTCACGCGAAAGTATGTTAAAGTGTTCATTGCATTCTACTTATGTGTACTTTTCATTAGAATGGAAGATTGCAAGAAGATTAGGTCACATTGTATTTGAGAAAAGGATAATTATTTTTAAATATTCTTTTCGCTAATGTCACCGTTACTTACTCCCGGTATCAAACTGTAATAATTCCGCGGCGATTGCAAAGTGCAAGCAGAGTGTTTGGCGAACGGACTGGGTTTAAAAGTGAGTGAAAACGACCATGTCACAAAAATCGCATATGTGCGATACTTTCGCTGAAACAGAATTAAGAAAGAGAGAGTGGGTGCCGCATTTATTTAATGGTACAAAAGGAAAATGCGACTTTATGCGCCGGTGAATAGAAACAACAGTTGAAGCATTAAGTTGAAATCGGTAATCTTGCACCAAAATAAGGCAAAGTCAAAGAAAGGTTTTTATGGCAACTGGTTTTTTGCAAATGCAAAAGAGTAATATTTTCCTTGTAAAGGTTATTATCGCCATAATTAATGAATTACTCATTTCTTTTAGACGAGGAGAACGATAAAATACATAAAAAGAACTTGTTGGCGAAAGTGCTTCATCAATACTAGAACTGGAGTGGTAGTGAGTTTTGTTCACACTACATGACTTCTAAGCCAATAGCTGAAAGTATATATAATCGGGTAAAGTTATTTCGCGAAAGGAGCTCTTGATACGGGGATTTCACATATAACAGCCTTCTGAACTAGATGACTGAATGACTGACAAGAGTAGTAGAACATATGAACATAGTTTTCCGAACTAACAAACTGAAAAAGTGCATAAGAAGAAATGGGGTTTTCAGAAGAATAAATTCTTCAGCCAAAAGAGAGATAGTTGCAAGGTCAAACAAAAATCTGAAAATTGACGTGGATTTTGCATACAAGCTTGTTCTGAAAATGTAGGAGCAGAAACCATGGTTTTAAAAAAGAAACACCACTTTCAGGAACGCATTTTTCGTACGCGAAAACCCTCTTACCTAACTGATTCCAGGGACCAGTTTGTAGCTGTCGATATAGAGTAAAGTCGATGGACACTGTAATGAGTAATTAGTATGCATTCTTCTTATCACCGATTGAAAAACCTTACGATCGTAAAATTGGTGTCGAGAAGCGTATTTCTATCGATGTTTATAAAAAGGATCTATAATTTTAGCCCAAACCACTGAAACTCCTTTGATTTGGCTTATTAAGCCGAACTTAGAAAGAATGAAATAAGAAAGAGCATGGATTGGGAAAAAGATCTTATTTAGTGAGAAGATAATACATATTTGCAAGTATTCTGGATCAAATTAAAATGGAATTAATATGAGGAGATACTGGGCTTGAATAAAAACGATTTGTTTAATGCACAATCACAAGTTCTCGTACACCTTCCGGGCCAATTAATTCAAAAAGCGAGAAGGAATTTAGGCATAAAAAAATAATTTCTTAGTTAGAATAAAGCACAAGCTCGTAAAGGACCTCCATCAGCATTTAGAGAGCTTGGGGAATTGGGCGTACATTTGGTTTGTAGAATTACCAGAGCAAATTGAATTCAATGAATACGCGAGAAGGTGTTTGGATTACGCTAAAAAACGGTACATTTGGTTTGTAGAATAGGAGAGCAAATTGAATTCAATGAATACGCGAGAAGGTGTTTGGATTACGCTAAAGAACCTCCCTTATCAGTATGCAAAATAATCTTCTTTTATCTTTCTCTCCGAAGATATTTTCCGCATTCAATGAAGATATTATCGGGAAATACTCGATGCACAATCCCAGGGTTTCATTTCAAATATGGAATGATTTTTGTTAAAAATATATCGATCTGAATCTTGTTACTTGAAGAAGCAATTCCGAAAAACGAATGTGTTTGATATTACTAAGGGATGCCCCGCTTATCAAACGACAACGAGATCCATTAGTTGGTAGAAAGTATAGTGAAGGGGTCAACGCTTCACATTTAATTCTTAGCCGTCCTTGCATAGTCTCTTTAAGTCCCGAAGTAAGTTATGTGCAATAGCTAGGCATCCAGACGTCGGTAACCTTCTATGCTTGCGGGTCAAAATTAACGAAGAAGTGTGGTGGGATTGAAAAGACATAACGAATCGTTAAATAAGTTCCGATTGTTTTTAAAATAAAATATCTTTTTTTTTTTTTTTAATATACATTCAACTTTAGTAAAGATTCGGCAAAGGACTTTTAATTATACGAATGTGTTTTTTTTATTATGTTAAGTAAGACTAACTAACCCACTTTAAGAAACGAGTCGATTTGTCGCCATATAGATATCATAATTTTTAATTTTTAAACATACGAAAGGAATTGCGCCAGTGATTCATGAGCCATAGGTTTGGCGAGGTCTAAATAGGCTTCATTTAAGACTCGAGAATCTCAATCTTTCATTCACGTACTACTTAAAATAACGGTGACTATAGGGTTCTTTGTCGTCATTTATCTCAATACATTGTGTGTAGCATCCTTTTATTGAGGCATAGCTACGCAGAACATCAATTAAACGAAACCCATAGGGAGTTTTCGACACACTTACAGATTTGGTTATCCTTTATGCAAAAAGAAGAGATCGAGAAGATTAACTCTCGAGTATATCAATAGTTGAAAGAAAAATAAATACTATTAAAGTAAAGAAAGGCTTTCTTAACCATCCCTTGATTATGTGCTTTAAAATGTATGCCACCGTTTCGCCCAATTAAATCCAGAACTCATAATTATTAAAAGCCTTTACATGATTTTCATTTACTGATAAGATAACGCCTTCGGTAGTGGATATCAAATATTCGTTTAAAGGCGATTATAATGTTCTTGTTATATTTTGCTGAGTTCTATATCTACATATTTATGGTAGTACACTACTACTTTCTCCCCTTCAATATGGTTCACCACTGAACTCTGCTTCCTCACAGCTTTTCTGGTTTCCTTTAAATCAACGAACCGACACAACATTATTATTTCTATCGCATTACAGTTATATTATCCTTCTTATTGCCACACTTTTGGCACACATAAACCCCCACACCCACCCACACACACATACACACACACACACACACACACACACACACACGTATATATATATATATATATATATATATATACTCATGATACAACAATCACTCACTTTTTACCCATTCATTCACTGCCGCTTCTCCCCTCCTCTTAGTAATACAAAATTTATATAAAAGTATTTATGAATGTAGTCAAGTATGCATTCAACCAAAGCTAACCAATGTGACGAGAAACCCCAGTGTCGACATATTAACTCGGTTGTCAGGCTATGGTTGCCTTTATATCTTTCTTTCACTTCTCTTCCTTCCACCCTCTCATACCAAATTATTTTTTCCCAACGGATTTTATTTGGTTTTACAGTTTTATTATTTTTTATTTTCTTATTTTTGTTTTTATTTTTCTTTGAATTGTATTTTGTATCCGGAAAAGTGGCAAAAATGTGCATTTGTTTTGGGGTTTGTTTTGCTTCTAAATCGAGTTGTTGTAAATTATTTGGCATATGAATGAAAATGTTTGTTAGTCCGGAGGAAAAAGGAAAAGAAGCCTGAGGTTTTTGAATAGAAAAGTTTATATATATTTATATATATATATATGTGTATACGTATGTATATGTGTACATGCACAAGAGACTACAGTGGTTTTATTTCTCTACGGAAACCAAGTGAAAAGAAGAAAAAAGCTTAAGACAAAGAACGAAAGAAAGTATTGTAGTGTGTTGTTGTGGTTTAACCCATTACGGTGGTTATTGATCTCCGCATTCATCAACGATAACTGGATTTATGCTGTGCTTAAACGAAATAGTATTTACTTCTAAATAAATTTTTTTTAAATAATTCAAATAATTTTATATAAATGTTGTTAAAAAATTGTGTTGTCTGGATTGCATTGCGTATTGAGAAGTTGTTTTTTCTGGATTTCGTTGCTTTCTGGCTATCTGCCTACTAAGTGCATAAATATGCGTATGTAAAGAGGGCGGAATGTTGTCACGTAGTCACCATTGACTTACCACATATTATTATCGATACGGTTTAAATAGGGCTGGTTGGAATAAACACATCATTTGCAAGATTTACAAAATTTGCGGTTCAGTCTTTATAAGTTATTCGCATCTCCGTTTATCAAGCAAGCGTGGGTCGCGATGGAATCTAACCGAGTAGTATTTATCGTACTATTGTACTCGATCGAGAATTTATTCTTGTCGCCAATAATGTAGTTTATAATTCTATACATCACTTTACGTCAACATCACAGGATGTCATGAATGTGGATGTAATAAGAACACAAGAAATAAGAATTGCGACGTATAACAGGTTTAATATATATACACCTGGCAAGCACCGTAAATACGTATGAAACACATTCTCTGAGTGATTTAGTGGCCGTAGCTGCCAGTTTGTGAAGCACTGGCGAAAGGCCTCTCTGAGTATCTGAGTATCTATTCTCGCTAAACTTTCGTTTTATCTCTTATCGAACTTCATCTTATCTGTTATCGATCATGTCATATTGTCCTTTGACCCGAGGGGCGTTTTGTTTGTTAGATTCGGAAGCCACGCTTGTGTCTAGTAAAGGAAGTTGTTGTTTAAACACAACGAAGTTCCATTTATTTTGTATGTCAATGAAAAGCGTTCACCCTCGCTTTCCTCGACTTCGCGCTCTCTGGAAATAACGAATCTCATAGAGAATTATGAAAGCTCAACAGATTTCGAAATTAAATTTTTTTTCAATCCCTTACATTTAATGATTCAATCTGGAGGAATTCATTGTAAGCATAATTTTTGGAAATTTTTGGGCATATTTATTATAAATTTTTTGTATGTCACACTTTGACATTTATCATGGAATTCAAACTAGGGTTAGATAAGAAGGTTTGCTGATCTGTTTTTGTGATCGATTTTTGTATTTTCCGAACACGCTATGAAAGTACCGAAAATGATGATAGTTATAATCGAAAAGGAATTCTAGTGGAATTTTCTTACTGTTAAAAAAAAATTAAGTTTAATAAACGCGAGAATAGAAACAAAAATTTATATCTCACTGAAAATATGGGAAATTTATTTTATTTGAAATTTTGCCAACTTTTCTTTCAAACAAGATTTTAAAGAAGAGATCATTGATTTTTTATTACCCATGGTTTTAAATTCTTCAACATAATTACAAATAGTTTTCATAGGCGGTTAAATTTGGGAATTTATTGTCCCGTAGTCAGCTTTATCTTGCCGAAAAATTGTTAACTGCCTTTGTAAAGGGCAAAGTTTTGTAACTGATAGCAATTTAGACCTTTATTACCCAACACTCTAGCTGACATATAAATGTATGACACATTAAATTTTTATGTATGAATCATTGCCCTAGCAACCCTAGCTTGCTTATTATAGGACAATCAACAAGAACTTTATCTAAGATTTTGCCCTAAAGCCCAAATAATTTAAAAGTTTAAAGCATCGCACACGTGCTTGCTTTGTTGGATACATGCCCACAGATTTCATATTTCCTCACTAAGCAATTTAAAGTGCTTACGTTCGTGTCTGTACATTTCCCTTGGTCTTTTAATAGAGTTAAAGTAGTATGAGTTTTGTATTCTATACGTCATCTTCTCATATAAAAAACAAAGGCACTTAAGCGTTAAGCTCAAGTCGAATCTCTTGATAGCTAAGATCTACGTGTAATAACTAAGAAAATTGTAAGCGTCCTTAAGGAAAATCTATATACAAAAAAACAAAAAAAAAAAAAAAACAAGGAAAAAAACGATTCCTATATCTAACCAGAAAACAGACAAATACATAGAAATCTTCCTTATTTTTTTTTTCTCTAAAGGAAGAGCAGATTTTTCTTTTTTTAGGAAGATTTCTATATCTAACTGTAATATAATAAGATGTATATGCATAGGGAAGATCTAACTAAAAAAAGAACGATATACCCAATTCTCTTTTTACACGAATTTTTTTGCACGAATTTGATTTAACACGAGTTCAAAAGGAAAAAAATGTCTTTTTTTACACGAATTATTTGGTTTTAATACGATTTTATATTTATGAATTTCAGATATAATTCCCTTTTTCCAAAGTGGAAGTTATTTTTTATAAAATATTTAATGAATTGAAATGTGTAAACACGAAATAGATCAAGTAAACTCTAACAAGAACAGTTTAATATTGTTTACACCTAATTCTCTTTTTACACGAATTTTTTTTACACGTATTTTTTGGGAACGTACCTATCATGTAAGAAAGAGAACTAGGTGTATAGAAATCTTTCTTGTTCTTTCGATTTGAGTTGGATCGGAGATGCCCAGTTTTTCAGCGGAATTTAAAAGTTACTGACAAAATTATTTTGAAATTTTCGAAAGTGATTTTTAATGAAAGCTCGGGATTGTCTTATGCATTTTTAATTTTAACAAATTTAGATGAATAGCTAGCCCCGCTGTCGTAAATATTCAGCTTGTTAAGTCCAATCTCTTTAGAAATTAACTTGTGTTCTGTAGTTGTGTAAAATAATTTTTTAAAAACTCTTTCTTACCTTATGTTGGTGTGTTTTATATGGAGTGAAATCATTAGTATACCGCCCGATTGTGAGTATAATAATAACTAACTGCTGAGGGGTGAAATGTACGTATTTAACCGTTGAATCGATGAAAAAGATGAAAGATACTTTATTTTTGTTAACATGATAATACGATACGAAAGCAGCAACGGAGTAGGTTAGGTTTATTATCCTCAATTCTAAGCCCGTATGAAAACTATTCATAGTTGTGTTGTTATGCTGTACACACTTCGTGTCTTCTTGTCATAAATTATTATAGGGTGAGTTCGCTGCATGTATGTATGTATGTATGTATGTCTGTGTATCAATATAATAAAAATAATTATGGCCATAAAATGATGATGAAGATGATATTATTTTTTTTTTTCATAAATGAATTTATTAAATAAAGAGAAAAAAAGTAAGCCAGCTGAAGGGGGTCTGTTTATTTTATTTCCCTCTCACACAGTTTTTTGTTATGAATAAATACAACAAATATTAAGAAGCTTTTACGGTTAACTTTCAGTCCACTTAACAAACCAATAATCAACCAACCACCATCGTATCACCATTATTCCTCGAAAGCAAGGCAATCGTTCGACTTATTTTTTTTTCTTTCTCATCTCTTTCCCTCTCGTTTACACAAATCGTTTAGTTATTTCTCGTTTACAGATGGTATGGGAAAAAATTGGAACGGGTAGTTGGGGGAATCTCACCCTCACTCATCCACCCACTCAGTCAACACATGACCGTTATGTCAATAAATGTTTTTAAACGTTTTTCTCAACATATTTATTTTATAGCTGTTTTGGTTCGAATGCACAAAACCCCAAAGGTGGCAGAACGAACCGTGTGGTAAAAGGGAAGATTTTGTTAATCGAAGTGGGTGAAGTGGTAAATAAATTGCTATAAATACTCAAAGGAGGAGTGGTTGAAGGGTATAGAGGAGGACGAGAGAAAACAGGCTGCAATGTTTACGTTCTTCATATATTCATATAATCAAACTTTCAACAACAATTTACTTCTAGTGTTTTTCGGTACCAATAAAAGATTTCAAAGCACTTATCCAATTTCTTTTTTTTTTTGTGCTCACACTTTAATATAGAGCATGATAAACATAATTCATTAGTGAGTTTGTAACTTTCAAATTATGTCATATCCCTTTGTCCGCTCCACCTATCAGTTTTTCTCTTACACTTCATCAAGTTTACGAATCTTTGATCAATTTGACATACAGAGTCGATCTACATTATTTATGAGCGTGGGTTTGCAACGTCAAGATTACTTAATGTCTGTCCGTCCGTCGGTAAAGCGTTTCATCAGTTAATCATTATTAAAAACACAATTGCTTTCATATTTCAACTTTAGATTTTATCGAGCTTACAAATTGTTGATCACTACCAGGCTCTGTATATTGCGTAAGCGCACTAAGGCCTAGATGAAAAGCGAAATATTCTTAACAAAATCTCTTCAGCTGTACCGCAAGCTGGTGTTCGCGGCAGACGATGCTTGGTCATAGCTATAGAAGGTTTTCAGTCGATTGGGCACGGACGTACTAGGGTGTGGCCTCTTCCTATCTCTTTCTCTTCATTCACTTCTTCCCAACAATCACCGTGTTACATGTACTGGCGATAGTCCCTGAACACTTAGCCATATTAAGACTAAAAAATCGAAAAATTAGCACATCCATTTTCTTAGCACGGACTTGGGGCAGAAATACCGTCAGCAACAGACTTATGTAGATCAACGCTGGTCACGACAAAATAGAAAACTTAAATCTATATCGCTACAAAGATAGATCCAAAATGAATCACGAACAGTGACTTATGCTCCGACTTTGTAACTTTTGTAACTTTTGATTGATTCTACGGAAATTTAAGCATTTTCGGTAACTATATTTTATTTGTAAGATACGGTAACGCACTAATCACTCCATCTTTTATGCTGATAAACTTACGTTTGTATATATTTGTTACTAAGTTTTTCAAAAAATTCCAATTAAACTTTTAATGTTTAATATATAAGCGAATGTTGAATAAAAAAAATAGTAGATAGAAAGATATATATACATACATATATAAATAGATGGCATACGATACGATCAGCGAATGCATCCTTTCCAGATTTGAAATAAATAATTAAAATGTTTACTTATCTTAAAAGAAGGATTGATGGGTGTCTCTACGATCCATTGTTAACCTCAAATAAATCGTTCTCTCATTTTTCCTTTTTGCTATATTTTCTACTTGAGTTGCGCCACTGTGCGTTCGTACGAACTGCTTCTTATGTTGTTGCTCTTAAGTAAACATTGATTCAGCTCAATTCGCAGTTCGCTGCTGCTGGTTATTGATGCAGCAGTTTCTACTTTTTTCCGATTGCTCAAAGAAAATTTGCTTTCGATTCCTTTACTCTCTTTGAAACCTAACTGTAATGTAATGTAATGTAACGTACGAGAGATGGCTTTGTGTTCACTTTTTGTTTATTGATGTTTACTTCGCCATATTTATATTTGTTGATATGTGTTTATCTTTATTTTTCGATAGGTTTGTTTACTTTTTGGCACTGAAATTTAAATATTAGTAAAATTACTGGGAACCCACCCTTCGAAACTCTTTATCTTAACTTATTGAAGCACCCGTCTACTAAGGTGCGCTTAGCACTTACAAATGAATATCTTTCCTAAGATTTTTGTTGATTTTTCTACGTCAATATTTACTTCTTGTTTTACGAGATTGTTTTTCATCACATTTCATTAGATTGTCACTGTAGTGCAAAAGTGTTTACCAAATCAAGCGATTACTCATCCATCGTAAATACTGGTCGTTCTAATTTCAAACTTAAAATGTATTTATCAGAAATTTGGAGGAATAAGCAAAAGTTTAGTGCACTCATCGCAATGCGGGGTAGGACAAGCGAGTTTACTTATTCTGGAAAAATTCGGAATAAGAAATATTTCAGAGCAGATTAGGTAGGAAAACTATTTGGAGGGGAATAAATTGACAGGGTTATCATGTCTTTCTCTTTGTTAATCTATTAATAGTAAAAAATAATAAAAAAAATTCGAATGTAGACAATAGGCAACAATGTGCAATTTTCTTCTTTTTAACTAAAAATGAGGATAGAAATAAGTGCCACGCACTGAATGGAGCCTAGCTTTCACAAAAAAACGAATTACAAGTGATAGTAAAACACAGTTGAAAAGCTAGAGCTCTTCTGAATACGAAATGTAGCGGGCTTTAGTAGAAGCTGTCAAGCCAAACCACAGCAAATGATAGATATAGCGTAAGAAAAGCGTTGGATTGCAACCAAACTTTACTTTGCGCCAACGAATGTAAACTCGTAGGCTTGTTTTTTGCTATAATCAAATCCATGGGCACTATACTGTGCGATCATGTAGAATAAAATGATGTTTGCCATTGCGTAATATCTCTGCGATTTAAATTTAATTTGATTGATAACATAAGATAAAAATAATTCTAATTAATGAAACTTGAAAACGATTGCCATATTTTCGGACAAGGAACAAATTCGAAATGTATACGTTATATTCGAACAGCGGTAGAGTAAAGGAAAATGGCCCATAAAAATTAGTATTTTAGAGAAAATCCTTTAAAAAATTCAATTAGTCATAGAGCAAATCATTAGATTAAAGTGAGGCTGAGCCTAAAGTAAGTTGCTTGTTCTTACCGTTATGAATATTAACGAAAGTTTTCTTACATAGTTTTTTATTTTATTTTGGGATTACGTTCATAACTTTTAAAGTAATTATCTAGCCTTCTACGCCACGATTTATTTGTAGATATTTATCATAAATTTTACATTATTATCCAATAGTTGTAGAATTTACATCGTTACAACCACTGTACGTACCTTAGTTAATGCATAGCAAACACACATCGTGCTACTAATATATATATTACGTACATCTGTGTGCAAGTGTTTTGTGTAAATAAATTTGTATTTGTACACGTAAGCTTTTACAAAAGTACTTCCTGGCATTTTGCAAGATTCTTGTCGTTTTACTTTTTGTGTTGCTGTTGCTGTTGCTGCCACCACTACACTTCTACTGCTATCGCAACTGCTACAGCTACCATTGCTACAATTACTACTGCTACTGCCATTACTACCACTACCACTACCACTACTACTAGCACTCTTTTCGTTGGGCATGCGACTTTTATGATGACGATTCATGTTCCTGTGTTTTTGTTGTTGTTATTTTCCGTTTTTATTTTACTGTTTATTTTTCATTTTTTTTTTTTTTTTGTTATTTTCTCATATCTCTTGTGGCTGTTTGTAAAGTCATGTCTATGCACTTTACTGAATATATTTGTTGTTGTGAATGTAGTGATTGCATACAGATATGTAGATAAAACTGTATGTGTGTGTTTGTAAAAGTGTAAAATACACATAATACACTATAAACATATAGACATAACTGTAGAAATAGAGAATAACGGAGTGTAAGTGCGCGCGTATGTGTGTGTGTGTGTATGTGTATATGTGTGTAAATAACTGACTTCGAATATGTACACATTATGCTTTGCATACTTTATGGTGTTGTTATGTTATTTGCTGTTTATAGTTTTGCTTCTAGTTTTTTTGTTTTTTTTTAATTTAAATAGTGTTTATTATATATACATAAACGTATCGTATATATCAATATATATATATATATATATATATATGCGAATAGGAATATATTCACATTACTTAATATACGCTTTTATGGATGTTGGAATTAGAAGGCGGGAATGTTTACACTTTACAGTATAAATATATATATGTACGTTTCTGTTGATATACTTTGCTTAGCCACATACATACATCGGTTGCTTTACTTTTACGATGTAAATATTACTGTTAAAATATTATTAATTTCTCCTGGGCGGATATTTTATTTTTCAATTAAAACTAGTCTTAGACAACAGCAGACTGCAACGGCACCAACAATAATCAAAGTAATTATCATATATTGCAGTCAAACAATTTTCAAAGATCAAATTTAGTTATAACTAAGTCGAGTTTGTGTGAGACAAAAACCTTGAGAAAGCGTGGTAGACAATGGACTTGACTTTTAACGTTTCTCTTTTAGAGACTAAGGTTGCAGGTGAATTAACAGCTGACGTCAAGTGAATAACAAGGTTTTTTATTAATTACACAACATATATATAATAAGGCATTAAAGGCGCCCACACAAATTATGTCTACTATGGGCAAGTCAGTGCCATAAATAGAGGTAGGTCTAGGTAATGGTTGCATGCAGTGTAATGCCACTTTATCAGCGTCCCGTTTTACAATTTGCCTTTACAATTTACTCAAGACAGGTTGAAATGTTACGATATATAAGGAAAAAAGTTAAAACGTTGTAAGTTGGACAAGATCCACCATTAAGTACTGTACACGTCATCGCTTTATGCAATTCTTTACCTATTCTCATTATAAAATAGTAAAAATGAATTCTTTTTTCCATATAAAGGCTTACTCCTCTTGAGATATCTTAATAAGGTCTTATTAATGGTACAAAAGGAGAACCGATCTTGTCCAAGTTTAGCAAATTCAACTTTTTTTTTAATCAAATTAAATATTTTAGCGTAGCTAAGGAAATGTTTACTTCTTACTTTGCGTGCAACCAAATTCTCTTAAATAACGTCAAAGTATCTCTTAATATTAATTTTACCCCCAAGTCCGTACACAATGAACCTTTGAAGGTTCTTTCAACTTTGAACTTAAAATTAAAAACTTATGGTTTATAATGTTTGTCTTATTATTTTCCCGTTGTTTCCATCATAAAAGCCCCCAAATTAGGCTTTATCGCCAAAGTAGAAGGGTTTGCTTTCATGAGAGCTCCTGTATATGATAAAGCTTAAAGAAAAGATCTAAAAGATCCGAATTGCCAGCGGTTGATTTACTAAGGAACAATTTTCATCATGAAATATTAAAAAATATACCTAAAGCTTTATTTTTCATTAGAATCCTTATATGGGTTGGGAAATAGAAGTATGAGGTCCAAATTCGGGAGCGTTAATTTTTATCTCAAGCTCTTACTATATGAACGGATTTTAATCAAGAGCTGATGAAAACTAGATCATTTTGCCATTCAATTTCCATAGGAGCATTTAGATGGGAAGAGCTTCAGAAAATTGCTCGATCTGATGCAAAATCTTCACACGAAGTTGTCATGTCAAAGTGCCATTGTCAGGAAGTTTTGTGTCACGAAATTCTCAAAATTACAATGTTTTTTCTTGTAGATACTTATCAAAATAAGGTGCTATATGAGAAGTGCTCGGGAAACTAGTTCGATCCGAACCATTTCCAATAACGTTTGTCTTTTGGCCAATAAGGTCATGGTGTCAAGGTTCATCGAAATATTTGAAAAATTTCGACCACAGTAATACATAGGCAGCCGTCACACGGACGGCTGGACGAGCAGACAGATAGATAAGCTTAGATCTATTCAGAAAATGATTCCTTCGCTCGATAGATAAAAGGTTTTTCTATTTCAAGTTCTTCTGGGTGTCGCAAACGTCCGCACGAGCGTAATATACCCAAGTGATGTAGAGTATAAAAAAAGTCTAGCAAATTTTGAATTAGTGTTATAATGATAAAATTAATGACTCACAATTATACAGTCGGAAAGAAATCTTGTATGCTGGGCAGAAAGAATCCAATCGACCCGAAAATTTGGGAAAGAGATGTGTTGAGGACCTGCGCATAGTATTCCAGAACAGCAACCGCAGTATTAGATATTCATAATTCCTCTACGAGGTATAAACAGAGCGAGGTTGAAGCAGAACATGCATCAACAAATCAACTTTTTGTTATCTCTTGAAGATTACTTTTTATACCCTACACCACTTGTAGTGGAAGGGAACATTAAGTTTGTGTGTATGTAATTAGCACTCAGAAGAATTTGAGATAGACCTACCTTTTGCAATATTCAGTAAAGATATTTGAATAAGTTTGTCTGTCCGTCAGTCCATTTCGTTTTCTTGTGTTCAACCTACAGCTCGCAATCTTTAAGATATTCAGATGAAATCTACTACATCGATATGCTTTACCCTAAGGATGAACGCTACTGTAAATAGTTCGGTTCGGATGACTTTGTGGACCACTCCCTATATTAAAAATTATTTTGAAAGTTGTAATGTGAATAAGCGTATCAAGCGAAGCCATGTAGGGTACTTAATGGTAGTTCATAGATATTTGATAGATATATAATGGGTACGAAAAAAGTTAAGCAATTCTATTAACAAAAGTTTCCTCACATTTAATTCAACATTTTAGTGACACACCCTGTACATTCTTATGAGACTCTTAAAGCATTAACTATTTCACGCTCATTTTAATTGCATCAGTGATCCTTCCCCACAATGCGCGCTTTCTAAACACAGTCTAAGTGCAATCGTGTTGTAGTTAAGAACTTCAAAGTGAATGTTAGTTGGCTTTCGGTGGTCTTTGCGTTCGTTGCGATGTTCTCCCCTATGCTTTTCGGTCAAGTATTGTATGCTTATATTTTGTGGTATAGTAATTCGATTTTATTTAGGGAAACAGGAAAAAAAAATATTTTTTTTGTAAAAATGTAAAATTGGGAATCACTGGAATTTCAATTAAATGTTTTTTTTTCTAGCTTCCCTTAATGGTAAGTGATTTGTAAGCGTTTAACGTAACGATGGCAAACATACATGAGTAGCGTTTGTGTTTTGTTCTAGTGCGTTATGACCAGAAGGGGAATTTTATATTTAAGGGTTGGTTTTCTTTTTAAGTGGCGTGTGCTAATGTTTTTTCATTACTCTTGTTGTTGCTTTATTTATTTAATATAACATTGAATGCTCAATTGAGCACTTAATTAGTGTAAAGTCGTGTGTTTTTTTGTTTTAATGATGTCGCACAACAAATATGCTCACGCTGGGTATAAATTTTCAAATTTCTTAACCACTATCATTCTACTAAATGTATCCCGCATTTTTTTTAAAAGGAATTAAAAAGAATAATTTTTTTTTTTATGTCCCTTATTCATTCTCGGAAAAAGGAAGAAAAAGTGTAATGAGAGCACAGTCACTTAAGAGCTAGAGGGTTTAAAAAATTAAACAATGTTTTACATGTTTATTATAATCGCACTTCCTTCACTTGCACTCATTCTCACTTCAGTACTCTTGGGTTCAGTAGTTCTTAACCTATTTTTATTGTCTTTTTTTTCCTGTTTTCTTTTTGTTTGCTTCTCATATTTTTCGCTTCTCTCTCTCTCTCTCTTTCTGTGGAGTTGAAGTTTTCTTTTCGTTCATAATAAAGTTATCTCTTAAACTTTAATGTCTTTCTGTTATTTATGGTTTTACATCAATGTCTCAAGTGCCGCGCATTAAATGCATCAATATTTCTTTTCTTTTTCGACGTTTTTATCGGCGTCACGAATGAAAATAAAAAGCAAAAATTTTTGTACGATACGTTGCTGCGTTGCTCGCTCGCCTCATATTATGCATTAAGACTCTTCAAATTTGTGATGTAATTAATCCCTATAATAAAAGAAAGCTATGATGAAGTGGGTAACTTGCACAACACATTGTAAAGCATATGTTTTCCCTTCACATATAAATGGGTAAATATATAAATTGAGTTGTTGCAATCAAGGTGGTTGTTGTACCAAAATGGCTCATAATATGTAAATTGGTGAGTTGATGTTCTAATAACCATTCTTGCTGGTCGAGGTATACTACACTTGTCCTTGCCTTCATAATGTCGTGTAAATTGCGTTTAAAAGTACAAAAAGTTTATATATCTGCATTGATTTTCCCACGTTCTCATTTCCGCGTAAGTCTACTTGTCTTCTCTTGCTATGGTAGCAAAAATTGACATAAAAAAATTCCCCAACTTGGAGACCAAGTAGGGAAATGGATGCGATATGGATATGATCTGTTCACAAGCATGTCTTCAGTTTTGGCGAAAGAGGGTAACTTGTAATCCTATGGTAAATTTTTACCTACAATATTATTACATATATAAAAAACAAAAAACCCTTACACTTTAGTGCCAAACAAAGCGGAAATAGTACTTAAATGCAATCGCCAAAACCTTTCTTTAAATTTAGAAACTGTTGCTCCAAAGGGCATATTTATACCTATACATTAAAAAACAATTCCTTACACGAATTGCAAAGTAACTTTCTTAATGTATTTATTTCAAAAAATGTTTTTTTTTTTTTTTTGAAAATTCAAAAACTCGACTTACGTCACTTGCACAAAAATCCGATGATTTCAAAATACATGCTTTTTATTATTACAGTGCAGATTATTTAATTATTTTTATACGATATTCAATACCATAAAATAACAGTGGGAAGAGAAGAAAAAAGAAGAAAAATTCTAAGCATGTTTTGTTATGCTTTATAACTCTAAGCTGGAAAAAACAGGCGAACACAGATCAAAAAAAATCATATTGATTTTTATTATTGAATTTTTGTTGCAAATGCTTCGAATTTCATTTAAAAAGTTTTTAGTTTATTTTATTCATTTATGTTTTTATTTTTTTCTCTCTTCATAAAAATCCATTCGAAATGCATACACGCACACATACTTTTGAAAATATATCAACACTTCTTTGTATTTTTTTTATTTTCTCTTTTTTTTTTTTGTTGTTGTTTTTTTGTTGTTCAACTTGTACACAAAACAGTGTTGCTCGGATAGTATTGCTCTGGAATATACAAACATAGTAAAAATATGCAAACATAGATTCGTAAACAAAAATTTTGTGTTCACTAAGTCTACGATGCACGTACATATATATATAAATGGATATAATAAACAAGCAGATGCATACTTGTACATATACACAAGTACATAAATTGTATAAATATATGACTAAAACACACTCACTACTCACTACTGGTGTACGCAAACACACTCACACCGATGCAAATGCACACATTTTCAATAAAACTGGAACAAAACTTAAAAATAAGCAAGAAAAAGAAATTCCTTTCGGCTTAAATCGAATCTCTTTGATACCCAGCAGTTGTTTCTTTTTTAATAAATAACTCTCCAAATTGATCAAAAGTATGCCAAAGATCTCTAAATGTAATATGCTATGTAAATACAAACTATTCAATAGCATAATTTTAAGGTGCAATAAGCCCTACACTACTCACAAAAGAAAATATTTTCGCTTGTAAGGCATAACATAACTACAGAACAACATATCTAAAGAACAACAAATGAAGATAATATCGCCCTGTCGCATATATCCTAGTGCTTTAACATGATATATCTAACATAACTTGTACTCGAAGTGCATAGCGTAATATGCAAACAACAGACTAAGATAACATAACTAAGGCATGTACAAGCTATTGTTTTAACATAATATAAGTAAAGTGGAACAACATATGCTGAAATAACTTAGCATAACATTCGCAAAGGATAACATGTACGAGCTACATGCTGACTGTTATTTTAACATGATATAACTAAAATATAACATGCATTAGTAAAGCTCGAATAGTTTAGCATAACATACGCAAAAGGTAACATATTTAAGACAGAGTGAAGCTGATGTAAGAATTTGTTATGGAACACACTGGTATTTTTAGGAGCTACAGTCAAATTCATTCAAATTTAATTAATTTTTGGCAAATGCCTTTCAAATTAATTGACTGTTAAGCTGGCGAAACTACTACGAAAGTTAGGAACAAGAGATGTATGTAGTTCGTCTTTGTTTGGCAGACAAGATTTTAAAAATCCCTGGTGTTGTGGTTTCGCAGAACCTGCACATACACGAATGGACGAACAGACGGACATTGGTAAATCTATTTCGCTATTTATGCTGAACAAAAATGAACGATAGTTTAAGGGGACTGCAGTGCATTATCTGGACCTTATAGGCCTTTGACAAATTTTATAGACTCGCTTTGACATCTATAACAGAAATGAATCCGCCTGTTTCCTTCATTTCGAAATGAGCTTTGAAAACCCATTCCAACAATTGCAATTCGAAATTCCATTTCAATATTTTGTGCAAATAGTTGTCATTGCTTTTTAAGTTTTTCATTGGTCTGAGTAACGTTATGAAGCATTGAGTTACGCATGTAGAAGACTTCAGTGTCTGTACTTGACGAAATCGATGTTATTTTTGAGGAAAAGTTTTCTAGAAGTTTATCAATTAAAATTAAAATTTAATGGAGAAGTATAAGTAATTAAAAAAATGAATTTCAAATAAAACCAAATGTTGAAGCAAATTCTTTATAATCTTGAGATTTTAGAAAGTCTCAGCAAAGGGATGGTCGACTTTAAATGCGGAAGTGTGTTGACATATGTTTTCTTTACTTAGTTCCAGTTTGATGCAAAGCGTGACATGTTCGCATATACATCTGACTCTTTGAAAACAGCTGAGCATATTCGAGTATTTTTATTATCAATCACCAGCCGTCAATAAAGACATAGATCGTACTGTCAGTTTATTGAATTCAAGATTGACTCTTGGACATGCCTATAATTACAAAAGTCTTTGAAATGGTGGGCAAAGGACATGTAAATATCTCCGACATGTTGCCATTCATATCAGCTGATGACGAAAAACGGTCTATGTTCTACGCAGGATTCAAATGTTGCTTCTATGCAAACTTTCAGGTTGTAATAGTCCTCAACTTTGTTCCAAAAAACGATCTAATGGTATATTATTATACGTGACACATAAATGTAACTATTAAACGAGGATGTTAGGAGGTACATATTCATCTACCGATAGGGGATCCGCTTAAGAACGTAGTGGGAGCAACGAGGGAATATAAGAGTAGTTATTAGCATAAAGATTGCGGTAGGTTCCCTCCTGCGAATATTCTCTTCAATAGGTAATGCAGCCAAGTACTTAATAAGTGCTGTGTCGTTTGCAGTTTCTAGTTTTCACTACATCTGCATAATGTGTATAATGAAACGCTTTAAAACCCTTGCAATAATGGCGAACAAATTTTTTACTACATATTTCAAGACAATTACATTCTTTTTCCATTTTATTCGGGTGCTGTTGGAGACTAGAATGCAGAAAATATCATGTTTTTGAATCGTGTTTCTTTGTTCGCAATGATCGCGTAAAAATGAAATCATGATCTCAATGAAATTAGGAGAAGCATTTGCCCCTCCTGAATGAGAAAACGTGATCGGAGACATATCTGTGACTCTTATCAAGCTTATAAGAAAATTTGTCATAGAAAATTGGGAGGGAGGGTGCGCGCGGTCAGTTCACTATTTTCTCCCACCTCTTATTCCGAATAGGGGTCTGTCTTTATGTCACGGCAGCTTTGCCGCAAAGTATAAGTTGGCATCCCAAGCCGTTATCTTAACGCCACACGTAACGCGTCCTGACTTTTGGGGAAGAAATTTGCATAAATATTCGTTGAACCAAAGCTGGTATAACATAAAAAAAAGCTTGCGCGCACATATTGAAAAATCGGCCTTTTACAGTTCAGATTCGATTCTTAATTACTCGGATTTATGCGAAAGCGCCTTCTATTAAATGGGTTTGATTTAGAGAGAAAGCTTAGAAAAAGTATAGAGTATAGCTTTTTCTAAATTTCTCATTCGAGCGTCACATTTACTTTACCCAACTTGCGCTCTCGATTTGTGTAGCAGATGTGTGTGTTGTTTTTGCTTTTTTTTTTTAACAAATTTAATTTGTTTCTAAAAATTCCTATAATAAAATTTGAAACACCACTTGCTCTTGCGTCTATACGGGTATATGTATAATAAAACATATACACATGCATACATATGCATATTCATATAAAAATGTACATAGAAGCTTTATATGTGTGTAAATAAATGTGTGTATATTTATATTTAAAATTTTGAAAAACCAATAATAACCGGATTAGGGCGAATAAAAATTGATGGGAAACCACACCTGGAAATATATTATGATTTTTTGACAATGAATTTTATGAAAAAAGTTATTTAAAAACTTCGGATTTATTTCTCCTTCCATATGATATGTTATTCGAAATACTTAAAATATTTAAGTTTCCAAAGATCCTAACACAACAGTAAGGTAAGAATTTCTCGTTTTCCGCAATGAAATCAAAATAGAAGCCAGTTGTACTCTGTGCAATGAAAGTATGATTAATTTGTACATTTTTTTTTTTTTTTTTTTCAAGAACAATTGTTGTTTGTAGTTGAATCTGAACTACATGTTCGTTCTTCCGATTGGATTGTTTCTTAATTGAAAAGTATTTCTATAATGAATTGAATGCAAGTTTCTGACTCACCGGTTGGATTATTCGTCTTTATATCATCTTCTTGTTTGCGAACAATACCTTGAAGTTAAGCTTTAGCTTATCTAAGACGGAAGTTACTAGTGCGACTTTCTTATAATGCATTGTAAGAAATTCGTTAAAAAAGTTAAGTCTATGACTGAAATCATTCTTGTTCTCCGTTTGAGTTTTTCCTTTCTCTACCGATTGAAAGTGTCCACAAAGCAGTCTTTCAAGATAAGAAAAAACGATATTTGTTCAGAAAGCCTTTCTGTTTGAACGATATTTTTAGAAAAGTATTCAGTACAAAGTTAGTTGGATTAGTAGGATTTTAGCCTCATTTTCACTTGGGAGTATAATGAAAAAGTCGAAGTTAAGAACAAACTTCTCGTAGTTAAAAGATAGATAACAAATGAGATCACAAAAAGTTCGTGAGCTGACAGACACACGCAGAAAGATTAGTGAGGAACGCATTTGACTTCTAGATGATAACAAACTTGTGTCAAAATTCCGTTACATTTCGAGCACTATTTTACAAGTTGCACTTGTTTTAGTGGCGCTGCAGACAAAGTTCTAATTTTCACCAGTGTTTTACAAAAACAAAAGTGACATAATACAAAATGCGGATATATCAGAAATGGCGACATCTATATGCCATTTCTGGCTTCGCATTCAAAATAAGCTTCGAAAGTGCTTCGATGTCCTAAGGAAGAGACTTGGTGCAGGCCGATATATAAGAATTTCGGCAAATTTACCGAAGTCCAGTCTTTCATCTATTCATATTTTAACGGGGGTTTTTAAGTCGCCATAGTCTGGAGTTCTTGGCCGATATAATCTTGACTTGAATATTTCAACTAAGAAGGTAAGAAATCAAGATGACCGTTATTCATCTAAAATCAAAATATATATCGAAGTAGCCTTATAATTCTAGATATGATCTGTAAGTTCTCCTTCAGAGGGGCATGACACTCCATTTTTTTATATCCCTGTACTTCAATTTCCGGTAGCGTTTGTTCTCCTTGTTTGGTACTTGTATGTTACACTCATTTTCGCCCGTGAAAACAGAAGATCTAAAACACGGTATATTACGAAACGTAGAAAATGAAGTATGACAGCAAAGAAAATGTATATGAACTTCAAAACAGAAAAGGGATGAATGAGACAAAGCGGACAACAAAAAAAACGAGCCTTTTTATCAAAATTTTACTTCGTTCAAAAGCGAACTCCTTCTTAAAACGAAGATTTTTCTTCGAATATATTTCGCATACAGATATATATACATATATACCGACCTTTCACTCATGGGATGTTCCCTATTCGAGCAACACGGCGGCGATCAGAGAGTAGTGAAGCAAAAGAAAGCAGTAAGGAGGTGGTGGGTTCCCTGTTAAGTGTTGTTCCTTTATTGGCTGAGCATTTACTATAGCTACCGATGAACTAAAGTTTGTCGTACTTGGGATTTGAACGACTTTTTTCCATCGTACTGATGGTGTTCTTATCACAAACTTCTCCCGAGGATGAGAGAGACGGGGAAATAATGAAGGACGAATTTTGCAAATCGTTTGTAACACCCACAAAACACCGGTTAACCATATAGTTTTGCTAGATTTTTCACATCGAAAGAAAAGTAGAGTTCTTCTTCCTTCCTAGCTAAACAATTTGTCGTCTTGTTTATGTCATAATTGCTCCCAGTCTTAAGAGTGACACGAATTATTATACGAAAGTTGAAATAGTCGACACTTTCCTGGCAACATTTCGCAGATAGTCTTTGAAAATGAACGCAATTCTATTTATGGCAATGTAAGATAGAAAACTCTTCCAATATAGTCGAAAAAATTTAATCCGAGGTTGTCTAACTGAACCTTGCTCACCAAGTTAGTTACCAATTTCAAGGAGGATATGAGAGATGAGCGTATGCAATTTCTTCATATAGATACAAACGGAATGATGCAACGAATCTATCCCCTATCTTGAGAGATCGTGAAAGTACTACTTGTACTACCTTGTGAAAAAAAAAAAGTTATTAAAACGATGAGGAATAATCGTTTTGTCTTCCTTTCTTGTGCAGAAAAGCAATACTGTAATTAGAATATCTTTAGAGAGTTGTGCGTGCCAACAAACGCCGAAGCTCAGCTGCGTCGTCATGTCGTACGGGTTGTCTAACGTGTTTATATAGCGTAGTATTATGTTTATAAGAGAGATGCTGTAATGCCTAAAATAAATCAATTAACATTAATTGAGGACAGAGAAACGTTTAACTTTTGGTTACACATCGTTCCGACATCGGAGAATTTTCTTCCCTTTTGTATCTATATTGTGCATATGGAAGGTATCTATAGGTATTTTAACCTAAGGAACTCTCTCAACTGTGAATGCATCCCCGCATGTATAAGTATATAAAATATTATTAGTGTGTTTGAATGTGTACCCGTGTGTTTATGTACAACAAGGTGCAGCAGAACTATAAAATGTGCTTGTGTTTGCTTGCTAATCGTTGTTGTTGTGTTCCTGTCATACCAGAGTACATAAATCAGAAAACTAATCCGCTTGTATATCCGTGTTTCCTTTTCTGTGAGCTCTTGTGTGGGATTATAAACGGAACTATAACTTTTATGGCTACAAGCAAACGCGCACATTCACATTCAACTATGTATGTATGTATGTATGTATGTTTATATGTGTCTATATAACAACGTAGATATTTTATTTTGCAATGCACTCTGAGCGAGAAAACGAAAGTAACGGCAAAATGATGTTACGAATGGTGGTATGAGAGAGAGAAAGAAGTGAAGAGTGTGAGCGTCGAAAACTATATTAAAGAACTCTTGTTCTTTTCATATGTTTCTCTTTCGCTTCCTGCATATTGTTTGCAGTGTGAGTAACTTTTTTTCATAGGACGTTTCTTCCGAAAAAAAAAATAAAATAAATAAAATTGAAAAATATTTCAAAGGCATCAAGAGCCACGACCAATAGCACAGGGAAGGAGATTAACAAAAAAAAAAAAGAAAGAAAAGAAAATCAAATAAATCATTTTCTTAAAGTCGCTGGTCGTTGTGAAATAATACCATTTAGTCACCATACTCTGAAAAATTATTACTAGACAACGCGCTCTCTATTATGATATGCTACGTTAATTATTGCGCGCATACCGCGATCTTGACTGGAAAAGGCTTGTGACTTTTTTGCGGCTCATACTTAGCTGTCTTGAAGCAAAAGGCGGGTCAAGGGAAATCAATTATCAATTGTTGACAAATTTCGGACAGCCGTCAAAAGGGGCTCCTCTTTAACTTTTATTGCCAGATTCTAATCAAAGAAGATTGCGGCAAGGTTGGAGCATAACACTTAAGAAGTTTCACAGTTAAAATGGTTATCATTTTAGAAACTTGTAATGCTCTATGACGTGGATTTGCGGGAAGCAGACTTTGTGAAAAGTAGCGGATAAGGACATTCTTCTGTTTTGCACTAGGAAGCGGCCGCCACTCCTCTATTTCTTTCTGGCGGTCACCGTGTTATACAAATATAGGACGTTCCCTGAGTGATTGGTCATTTAAAGAAAAAAAACATAAAAAAAATTTTATTCAGTTGAGCTTAAATCCTTCTTTTAAGAGGATCATATATAAAGCCTACAGCATGCTTGTTACGAAGATAATAAAGCTTGGAGGAAAATCTACGCCAAAGAGCGTTTGGTTTTCTATAACAATTGTCGGCCCGGAAAAGTACTTATACCAGTCGGTTAAATAAGTGAATAGGATACAAAATTCTTAAAAATCTTTAGGATCTTTGAAGGCGACAAGAGTCTGTGGTTTGGATGGACGATATCACGATATAGAAAAAGTTAACATGGGTAAAATTTCAACTCACCATTTTCTATAGTCGAATAATTTTTTGAGTCAAATTTCTAATCAGTATCTGTTATATTTTCTATATGATGCGTTATACATACCTCATTAAGAAAATGTATTAAGATTCTCTACATTTTTCCGAGATGGCATTAGATTTACCGTCATTTTGGGCGAATAACAACTCGTTTCGATGTCACAAGAAGGACATACAATTGAACAGACTTGGCCGACTTAGTTTCAAATCTTCAGTATATAAAAATTCTTATCTGCGAGATTCGAGTATTACCAAGTCGTTGACAAAGTCATTTTGTTCTTAATTTCTGTGACTGTAGATGTGAAAGATGTGAAAACAAATAAATATAAATTTATAAGAAATTTCTTGAAAAAAACCAAAAAAAAAACAATTTAAAAAAATGAGTGCATAGACCTCTTTCCGTCTTTTCCCTCAGTCTCGATAAACAAACGGTTCCATTGAGGTTTTTATCACCTCGGCGGCTGTGTGTTATTGTGTGATGCAACTGACATTTGCTGCTTTTGTTTAAGTTAGCGGTTATAATAAAAAGAAGCGAAACGGATAACATTGCCTTCAACGAACTGCATACGTACATATATATACATATATAGCACACTTTACGTTGAGGACGACAACAATACATTTCACATCATTATAATCATTGAGGTTTCTTGGCTGTCATGCTCATCACTGAAGCTGTTCTTTTCCGTTTTTTTTTTTTTTAAATCATTATTCTCCCTTCAGTATGGCTTTTTTTATTCTGTTCTCTTTTTCCATTCTTTAACTTTGCTCTCCGCTCTCACTTGCTCATCCTCTCTCGGCATTCTAATGTATTCAAGCCGTTGCTTTTTTTTCTTCTTCAAGTGCAAATAGAAAAGAGCAGCGACAGTAGTAGGGGTTTTGTTTTTTTTGAATTTCATGCTTTAGAGGTGATAGCTGGAAATGTGCTCGGATACCTCTTTAACAAATGTGTACATAAACTTGGCAACCTAAACCCCCATCGTCACAATGAAAAAACCACCAAACCATGACGTGCTAATGGGGTATAAGGTTGACTGGTGGTTAGTGTGTACAACAATTTAGCATAATTCAAACAAAAGCAAACACAAAAAAGAAAAAACTTTAAACCAACCTCCCTTACTTCGTTTGTGTGCTGCAATCTAGCTTTATAAGTACCGTACAATAAAACGCAAAAGTGATACATGCACAAACGATACAAACGCACACACACACACACACACACGCAAACACTGACAGAGCCATACGCACACACAAGTATTCATAAATATTTTATAAGGTATTCAATAGAGACTGCATGTGCATGTGCTGAGCATGAAGAGAGTAAGGGTGTTAGAGCGGGAGAAAGTAAGAGAAAGATGAGTAGTGTATGTTCAAAACTTTTTTTTCCTTTTTGTGAATGTAAATATTTTAGAATAATTGCTGGCACACTGTTTTAACAGCAACAACAACAACAACAATAACAATAACAACAACGACTAGTAAATAGTAAGCTCAATAGTAAGTAAACCAATGGGGTCAAGTGGGTCTTGACGTGACTCTCTCTCCTCTCTCGCTCGCGCACTCTCTCTTTCTATCACTCTCTGCTTTCTACTTCGGTAAAGTGGACGCATTGTTAAGCAAATTCAACCATAACTTTTTATAAAACACATATGTACATACACGGACACACTTGTACGCAAAGTAGTGCGTTGTATGTACAATATTTTGTTATTACCTTACATGACAAGGTGTCGTATACGTCAACCGCAAAGTTCCCCAACTCCAAGATAAAATTGCTTGACAGAGTGTAATTGGTTAAATATTTTATGCAGATTCTTTTAGTATCATCATATGTACGCATATGCCCAGACGTTACCATCTGGCTGGGGGTCAATATCATCAACTAATATTCGAGTAAATTGATATGTGATTTTAAATAATCTCGATGCTGACCTTATTGGTTAACATTTGATTTTTATAACTTTTTTTTTTTTCTTTATATATTCAACTTTAACCTTTTAACCATTAACATAAACACACAGGGGTCATTTAGACAGACGAACTGCAATTTTAAGTCCAATCAGCCACCTGGGTTAACGGTACTAAGCTCTTTGCTTAAACTCAAATGTTAGAAAAAAGAAAAAATGACTTCCAATTTCTAATAAGATGTGAACCGAACGAGGAAAAGCAAAAAAAATATATATATAAACGGCTTGGAAAGAGTTCGTTCATATTGGACACTAACCTATCACTACTTTTTGTATAATTTTCGAACTTGATATGCATAATAAATTAAGAAAAATATGATGCTTCCCTATAAGCTCTTCCAAGGTAAGCGGTGTACAGCTCAATTTATGGAAACTGTAGACGGGAGTGTGGTGGATTTCCGAGTTTTTCAATCTACCGTGAAACGACTGCTAAAACGATTTTCTTCTTCAAACTGATTTTTTATACCCATCAACGAAGGATGGAGGATATATTCATTTTGTCGAAGCGTTTTCTACGCCGCAAAATTGAAGTTCTCGACTTAAAATTTGGCAGAAACACTGGACGTTCTTGCAAGCAGGTTGATATTGAAAAGGGGCAGAATCGGTCGATGAGCACAGGCACAGCGACACATAAAATGAGGAGACCTCTGTTCTCCGAAGGGAACAAAAAATTCGTTTCTTGCTCGTTACTCGTAAGCTATAGCAGATAAATGTATAAAAATTTCACCGCTTCAAAAATCACATGAAGTATGTAAATACTTGGCCAGTTTCAAATTTGGGGTACGCCTGAAGATGTCCGTCTGTACGTCTACCTGTTTACGCAAGTTTGTAGTATATGTGGTAAACATTCCACCGCTAACGCAAACGAAGACATCACCTACAAATTTGCGAAAGAGTTTGGAAGTGACTTAAACTTTTTCAAGGACATGCCTACACGCCTATGTAATTTTGTTAACTGGTAAATTTGAAATCATCGAGAAATAACATACACAAATAGAGAAACACTCTATTCTCTTCTATATGTTCTTTAAGATTTCGCGTTCTTTTGGGTGTCTCCGAAGCGCTTGGGCGTTACGGATATTTGTAAGTTTGTAAGTGTATCAGCGGTATGTTTATCAGATAATAGAAATTCTAGTACATATTCAGTTTCATACAGACTAGAATGATTTTTTTATAGCTTATCCAGAATTTGATATCAGATGATATCAATTTTTTGCTTTATACGGACAAAACAAGGTACCCCCAGTAAGTAAGGCAGTAAAGAAGAAAGAAGCAGCTGTTATTATAAAAGAGAGGGCAGAGAGGAAAAGGAAATTTAAGGAAGATATGAAAAGATTCGAGGAAATAGAAGTAGAAAACAAAAAACTACTCTTATTGAAAAAAATATGCAGACCGGAAAAAACTGTCAGTAATTTATTTAATGAATTTCTTTTTATATACATTACTGAAGAGCGAAGGATATGTTCATTTTGTCCAAACATTTGCGACATCCAAAAGGAAGCTAATCATCATCAAATTGTACACCGATTTAAGTGTGTCCGTCCGTCCATCTGTCTGCGTCCTGTGTCGTGATAAACGTTCTTCTCGCCGAGAGATGAAGCTATCTGCTTTAAATTTAACACAAACGTTGCAGTTCCTGCACGCGGTTTAGGACTGATATTGGCGAAAATCAGTCAAAGGATGCGCCCACAGTGCAACATAATCGGACATCATCTCGGTTTTCAATAATAAACAAAATTTGTTTTTTCCTCGCTACTTGTAAACGATAAAAATTTGCATTTATATTCTATGGATGGTCTTGCAGCAGATGTACAGAGAATGGAAAATATTGGCACAATATTTTAGAATATAGAAATTTCTTTCATTTGCAATGCCCACAAAGAAAGCCCACTTTGTCAGTCCGTGTGTGCATATGTCTGTTAATTGGTATCGTCAATGTGTGTCTGCCTCCGACACAATTTTCCAATTTTAGTCTATAAACTCAGAAAAAATCAATCGCACCCACTCAACATTATAGAATATGAAAATTTAGGGTTTCCCTCTTTTTGAGCTCTTCATAGAATAACGGTCAGGGATATAAAATTCACTCGCATTCAAATGTAACATTACTTGTTTTGAAAAGCAGATGTTGTTTTAAGAGCTATGTTGTTTGTATTTCGAATCATCCGTTTGATGGCGAACTTAGAAATGAATTATAGAGCGTTTGTTGTTTTCCCTATCGGAATTCATTACATTTAGAACATGACAAAACCACACTTGTTGTGGTGGGTGAAGTCATTTAAATCAAAAGCCGTCTGATAATCAATCATTCGACCAATCACAGTGATATACGAACCTTTAAGAAAGCCTGGAATGAAAATTAATTTGTTTTCTCATTACCTTTAAGTTGTGAACAAATATCCTTTTCAGATGCTCCATAAAGAACGAATATTTCTAAGCAGCGTATGTAATAAATACAGGCGTCCCTTCTAAACCACGCTTTTAATGCAACACGATTTCGAAAAATTGAATACCATATCCAACCACCTCAGATAGCCTTTCTAATGATCGAGCGAACACAATTTCGATACAACACGGTACACATTGCCTAAAGTTATATCTAAGTTTAACTTGTGCTATTCTACGTAAATAAAAACAGAAGGTTCGCATAACACCATTTCGATACAATACGGTACGAAAGAATCGTGTTATACGACGGACGCTTGTACACTCGTTTAGCTCGTGATATGATTGTACTTTTAAGATAATATATCATTCACTAATTCTGGGGGGGCGGGAGGTGCAGGAAAATCCGTTCTTAAACGAATAGTATGGAAGTTATTATATATACTCACTAGGCCGATTTCCCATTTAGCGATGTTCTACGCAACGTTTTCAACAATACTTTATATTTTATTTTATTTTAATATCTTTTTTGTTTCGATGAAAATTTGCTGTACATATGCCGCTCAAATGAATGGGCGTGTCTGTGAATACAACAAGCCTTTCGAGATGTTTGATCTACTGACGTAGACAATACGCACATACGTTTTCGATTAGTGTAGATTTCTGTGTATTTCATAATGCAATAGATAGGCTAATCGGTTTATTTAAACGACTCCGAGTGCTTATCGATGAGTCTTGGCGTGTGTTAATCACATATTCTTTTACAATATGCGGAAATCTTGCCAGAACACATATTTTGGATCAGCGTTAGCCATTGTGCGCAACCTATATAACATCTATATATGTACTTGAAGCTGATGGTGGCAATGTTTTGAATCGCCTCTGCTCCCCGACTTTCTCTCTTATAGTGATTTTCTTTTCTCACTACTGGAGGACATAGACTTAACTTAGTATCACAAAGTCTACATGTATTTAATCGTTGTACATAATACATATGTATACGTCGTAGCCTATACATTCAGCGTTCGAATAAAGGGTCATACATAATAACAATAGGCATTTCTGCTAATAGTGTGTAGGTAAATAGTGCGTTCAAAGAGAAATTCTGTATGTAATCTATATAACTGTAAAGATTTGAGAATTCCTTCGTTCCTATTATTATTTCTATACAACAAATTTGCTTGCAGAATTACATCAACAATTGAAACATAACCTGAGTATAAATATTTTTGTTTAGCATGAATTTCGCAACAGTTCCTGAAAATTTCCAAGGTAGTCTGCTAAAATATTCCATTATTTATTATTGATTTTGTAATATTTTCTACAACATCTATGCCGTGCGGGATACCGCATAAGCTAGAAAATAAGAAGAGTGGCTCACGTCGCCATGCCCGAGTTCAATTCGTAATCCCACAGGCCATACTTTAACGACTTTTCACATCCGGCCGCAGCCATAGCGAATGCTCGGCCGGTAAAGGCCGATGCTGTTCTGATATATATGTCTCCCAATCGGCGTCCGCATTTTATTTCTCTTTCCGTATCCCCTGAGGTACTGGCAATTGAAGAGAAATTCCACATACACAGGTGTTCAATATGAGGCGTTTAATCAGTTAACTGAGTCGACCTACCTACTCGTACACTTGTCGAACAGAGAATGTGTGTAGTATGAAAGTAGATTGTAATGATGATAAAATAACAATGACTTGATAAAATGACAAAAATATTTTCTCAAATATATTATTATGGCAAATATACGTTAATAATGATAAAATTTTATGATAATATCTGAAAAGGACGGACGGACGGATAATGAGATATGTACTCGTATATTGAGTCTGTCCCTCCTATCATCTTGTTCCTCTTTGAACATTCTTAACATCACATCAATTCTAATACCTTCTATATAACGTCTAGAAATTTTCATCGGACTGTGTACGAATTGTTCGCAATCAAAGTTCTTCATGCTTTTAAGTATGTGTGCCACTTTGGCACTCTATTTTTCAAGTGCGCACGCATTTAATACAAATTTCCATCGGATATCATATATGTCCACTCTGTTCCTTTTGTTGAACACTAATGAGTATTTAAAAGTTTTTTTATTTTATAAAAGGGGGGCGCAATTTGGTTAATTCCCAATAATTGAAAGCTATATTAGAAAAATATTGAAGAAAAATTGAAAATTTGCGATTCATTTATCAATATGTTAGCCGATAACGAATTAAAAATTTCTTTTTAGATACACTGCTGCTTTATAGTTTACGCAAAAAAATAGGCTTCGTATGTGACTTTAATGTCACATTGAGAAAATTGTGCACTTTAAACAGGTTGAGAATCCCTGATGTTGAAGACAAAAACCTCCCTAACCGCTGATAAACAATAACAAGCAATTCGGTTAAACTTCCTCCTATTTTTTTGTTGTTTTTCTTTTTTATTTCATTTACCGGATATCATAATGTAACATCTTTGCTGCTGCTGCTGTTTTCCTAGAAAAAATAAATGAAAAGATTAAAAAAAATATACGAACAAAAAAAAAAGAAAGAAAATATAATAGCAAAGGAAAGTACCATTTTTATATATTCTTACTAACGTACAGACACATTATCTAAACGCTGACAGACGGTGTGTAAGGGCACATACATCCACATAGCCATTCTATTATTGAGCTCGAATTCTGTTGTAGTATTCACTATTTAAAGTTGTTGTTTAAATTGCACATGTTTGCTTTTTATGTTTGCACATAAGCACACACACAGAAGCACATACATACATATACACATACCTTCATTTATGTGTAAACACATTTCAGACATACTATATAAACGCACTTATGTTATATATGTAGCAACAAGCTACACAATGTAAATACAAATAAAGTCCAAATTTGTTTTTTTCATTTACTTTATTGTTTTTCTTTTTCATTATTATCCTCACGACTTAAGGAAACCGTTTGTTGTAACGACTAACGCAAATGTTACAGGACCAGTAGTGGAGTTTTGAATCTTTGTGTTTTGTAATAGAGTTGCCAAGGCTGGCATAATTCAATCTAATTATTCCAATTTTTTATTGTGTTTATGCACCACTGCCCGCCTCTGTTCTGACCAATTTGGCCCATTTTCAATTCCAACCTGCGTGCAAAAACTTCCAATGTTTCTACCAAATTTGAAATCGATGTCTTAATTTTTGCGACCAGGAGAGGCCCAACAACAAACACCACCAAGACGGACAGACATGGCTAAATCAACTCAGAAGTTCACGCTGGTTAAGAATATATATACTTTGTAGTGGATATAAAAATCGAGTAACACGAAAAAACCTTAAATATATTTTTTGTGAAAAGCGTGCAAAAAAGTATTAATGTGATCGATATTACATACTTATAAAACAAAAACAATTGATTTTTATTATGAAAAACAAATTAAAATTAGTGCATTATTCGTCGCGTACTTGATAACAAGCGCGCACGTTTATTACGAACTGTATCAAAAATGCTACGATCCGTAGGCTTGTCAGGTATGTGTAGCACTACTGGCGGATTTGAATCAAATCAAGAATTTCGTTCGTTATTAATGGCCAAGCAGGGGTAAAGCAAGGCACTAGCACTTGTGTGCACGTAAGTTTCTGTGAGGCGTTACCAAAAAAAAAATATATTTTTTTTTCGATTCGAGTTAGAGCAAAAAATTCTTTAAAGAAAGTAACTTGTATTTGCTCCCATTGATGAACCGTGTTATTTCAAAATCGTATAAAAAAGACCGCATGAAAAAAAGAATTGAGTGTGCATGTAATTTAATAAACAAGGCCTTTATTTCAGAGGTTAGATATAAAACTAATAGGAGAATTACATTGAAATGGGATTTCAATTCTACTGTGAAAAGCTTCGGCTTTGGCAAAAAAAAAAAAAGATTTTTTTTTTCAATATAGGAACGAAAATATGAAAGACATTAAAATGATCTGGGTCTAAATACTTAGCAATTTTTCATCAACGCAATGACACAGGCTGATAGTTGTCGAGACCGTTATAATGGAAGCCATCGTCCTTTCCATTTCAAATAAAAGCGGGAAAATGAAAAATGAAGAAATAAATGAAAGAAAGTGCAGTAAGTCTATGATGAAGTAGAAAATCCAGAGGGAAATTGAAAGAGAAAACTTCGTAGTAAAATTAAAATTCACATATTTGTTGTTCATCTAAACATTTCAAAATCCCTTACATTTAACATTTGCTTATGGTAGCAACATGTTATCAATCACTTAAAGCAAAATACCGATCGCGCTCTCGTCAATAATAAAGATTCCTTTCCATTACGAATGTAAATCTTTAATTGTATTCTATTTCTTGCAATGGCAACCCTCTCTTCAGCTTTACGAGACCATTGCATAAAAAGACTTTCACTTCAATCATCTTTATATAATTTTTTTCGTAGAGCGGCATCGCATCATTTCCTTGTATGGCGTATAAATATAATGATTACGGAGAATATAGAATTTTTTCTTGAGTTATTGAAACTCTCATGAAAAACCAAACTCTCCTTCAATATTATATTTGCATGCTCTCTCGCTCTCTTGATTAAAATTTGCTGAGTAAAGAATTCAAATTTTCCACCCTCACGAAGAATATGCTAAGAAAAGAACGCAGCGTAACAGCCAACATCTTTCATACATGCATTAGTGTGTAATGTGAGAAAAAATAAAATCAATGATTGAAGATTAAAATGTGTGGGAGTTTGCTACGCGTACGGTAGTATGTGTATGTAAGACTTATAAGTTGTTGAAATACTCAACATTTTCTAAGCAATATAACACGTGATATAAATGTCAACCTTTTAGGTGTTTTTATTCATTTATTTACTTATTTATTTTTTAAAGAGAAGTTTAAAATATTTGCTCTCCTTAGTTAGTGTGTTTTAGAGAAATGAAATTTAGAGAGAATAATATTGTCTCCCTATCATTCAATAAATTGTGATAGCATAGTGAGAAAAAGAGAGAAAGAAGGAGAAAGAGAAAAGAGAAAGAGAGATGGAGGGAGAGAGAGAGTGATTTGGATTTGTCTGAGAGTTTATATTATGATACGTAAGGCGTACACAGAGTAAGGCTGGCGTTTTGTTAGCAAGCGAAGCGAATAGAGTATGCGTGAGGGTGGTGTATGCATACAATGTTACAAAAACGAAGAGCAAAAATTGTATTCAATTTTTGTGTTTTCTTTTCTTTTTCTTTTCCTCTTTTTTTCCTTCCTAGTCGTTGTTAGTATTATGGTTGTAGCGGTGCTGATGCTGATTGTGTTGATTGTGGCATTGCGCTGGCGAGGCTTTGGTGGTATTTGTAGGCGTTAAATTGTTGTTATTGTAACACGTTGGATTTTGGGTATTATACGCGTTTCGGTTTGGTTGTGTAACCGTTGAAATTTTTGACAAGTACACGACGACGCTTGCGAAAGGACTAAATTTTGTGAACATTGAACTGAATGTATTCGCGCTTTATGTATCGCCTGCTGCTCATAAGAATTTTTCATATACCTTCTATATTATACACGTTAGTCTATAGAGTAAGTGTGTAAACACAAATACACGCATACACATATG
>CCAG010008290.1:0-152556 GCA_001077435.1 Glossina morsitans morsitans
GGGTTTTTTTTTTTTTTTTTTTTTTTTTTTTTTTTTTTTTTTTTTTTTTTTTTTTTTTTTTTTTTTTTTTTTTTTTTTTTTGCTGAGTGTGTGCTAAGTTGAGCACATTTTTTGTCGAGTTCTTGGTAGTCGTCCGTCGTCATCACCTACAACATCAACACCAATCCAAGTATTGTGTGTGGCGAATATACATTTATATCGGCTATATCCTGCTACGGGCTTTATAAGTGACTTGGTTTCTATATGTATATATATGTATAAGCGCGCCTGTATATATATAAATATATATACATATATACATATATATCTATATATATATATCTGCGTGTGTGCGTGTGTGTGTGTCTGTATGATACTTTCGGGGTTGCAGTGGTATTGCTTTTGTAAGTTTGTATATACGCGTTGCTATGTGTGCGTAATTGTGTGCATATGTGTATGCGTGTATTTGTGTTTACACACTTACTCTATAGACTAACGTGTATAATATAGAAGGTATATGAAAAATTCTTATGAGCAGCAGGCGATACATAAAGCGCGAATACATTCAGTTCAATGTTCACAAAATTTAGTCCTTTCGCAAGCGTCGTCGTGTACTTGTCAAAAATTTCAACGGTTACACAACCAAACCGAAACGCGTATAATACCCAAAATCCAACGTGTTACAATAACAACAATTTAACGCCTACAAATACCACCAAAGCCTCGCCAGCGCAATGCCACAATCAACACAATCAGCATCAGCACCGCTACAACCATAATACTAACAACGACTAGGAAGGAAAAAAAGAGGAAAAGAAAAAAGAAAACAACTGCAAAAACACAAAAACACATATTGACAATAATAGCATCGGTTTATGGTTTATGAGCAAAAACATTAAGAAGAAGGGTACTATGCTGCATATATTGTTCGTGGTTGTGGTTGTTATTCTTTTCAATACGTGTAAAAGGATCTCATAAAAATTTATGGATTAAATGCTGTACATTTTCTGATTAAAAATGTGTGTGTGTGTGTGTTTTTTTTTTTCAATTAAAACTGAAATGCGATGAGAAATCACATTTTGTTTAATGAAAGAAAAGAAAAAAGCACATAACAAAAATTAATAATAATAATAATAATAAAAGATATTTAAAGCAATTCAAGAATAAGAATTTACAAAAAGTTGAAAATCTACTAAAAATATCGTTATCAGAGGAATTAAAAAAAAAAAACAACAACAATTGTATAAAATGCAGAATATTAAATATATGAAGAGTAACGGATTTTGATGTCGCTTTCAACTTGAAAAAAATAATTCCTACGAGTAAAATATATTTCAATGTGTTTGTATGTATGTATGTATGGATTTTAAAGTGTGATATTTTTGTCTTCATTTGAACATTTCTCTTCTTTTTTTTGGTTTTCGTGCATCGTGGGAGTTGAATTGCTTTTGTTGTTGCTGTTGCTATTGTTGCTGCTAACGATTCTTGCTGACAGCGAGTGTAAATAACATTATTTGACGCATCACATAAGCATCCGCACTTCACTTTTTTTCCCCCTTCTTCTTTTCACTTTTTTGTATTTATTTATGGAACACACCACTAAAGTTGTTTAAAAAAAAAACACGATATAAATAATAAAAAAAGTGAAATAGAAATCAGTGAAAAATAAAACTAAAAATTCTTAGAAAAATAATTAACTTACATGTCAAACCAACAAGTTTCATGTAGATAACCAAAGAGTTGGCGATAATTTAATATAAATCACGAACTAAATCAAATAACGCAACCCCTTAGTTCCTAGTGTATTAAAAAAAAGTGAGAGTGAATCTGACAACTAAATCGCGTAATAAAAAATATACCGAGAATTGTGCTTGCAGTCTCCAAAGAGCTAAAACTATATCGACGTGACCTTATTTCTGTTATAAAATATTTGGAAAAGTGCTATAGCATCGTGTGAATATGTGCGCGAATACACGAAATGTTACAATCTGATGAAATGTAAATTTTCTTTAAGGAATACATGGACACTCTATATGTTAAAGAATGTGTATACGACTTGTCTTCCATTTTTCAATGTACTTGGCTTCTAGGCTTGTCATTCATTCTTCAATATACTTAGCTTCTTTGTAATCTCACTATCACTACAAATTGCCGATCATTGACTTACGGATATCTATTGATCTGAATTAATCACTTCAAAACTGTTTTTCGTCAATGTCTTCCATTGTTCTTTAGCTTAGGTGGACTCTTAATGTCTTCCTAATCGATTTAAATGAACAAAAATCTATTACTTGAGTGCAGATTTCTTTTTATCATCAGGTGCATATCTTTGTTCCTCTCCTCGTTACGTCGGTGTATGACTTCAATCCAATACTTCTTTTTACCAACAAATGTCATGGTTTGTTCCTTCCTAGCTTTTTCGGCGGCGAAAGGTGTTCTCAAGCGAGTTCAATTATCGACAGCAACACTAATCCGTTTACGGAAGCTTCACAACTGACATATGCTATCAAATAAAATCACATCTCTGATCGAATCAGAAAGTAATAACAATTTTCGATAGTTTTGAAAACCGACAGTTTTTCTTTTATTTCATTCCCTTCAAAGTGGCCAGATTTTTGCTGGTGTCAGTATAAGAAATACCAGTGTAAGGCGTGCTTGGAAATGAATTGCAATTTCATCTTTCTCTTGTCTATTTGTCCTGTCGGTTTGTTAGTTAAGCAAGGCCTTGCGTAACGATGTTGTATTTCGGAAATTCGTAGCAAATCTTGGCATAACTCGTTCCTTAGTGAAAAAATTTATTGGAACGTTTTGCATGAAATTGCTTTCGCTCTGAAGCCGTGAGTCTTCTAAGCAGAAGCGAAACTTTCCATACTTCTATCGTTACTGAAGACCCAAACATCGTATTCTGCCTCATATTCTCTGACACTTTGCAGCGTCCTCGAAATTCATGATCGTAACATCCTATCGTAACTGAACAACATCAATGGCTCGCTGCGTGTAGACCTATATTCTGGCGTTGTGATCGATGTCGACTAGTCATAAAAGAAAAAAATGTCTATTCTTGTTTTTGTTGTTTTGATTTTGTATTAAATTTGATAGTCCGAGAAAACGGTCCGATATCAGGTTTAATATAAAAGAGGGTTGTGATATCTCTTAGCTTTAACACAAATTTTCTATAAAGTCTGTGTCGAATCTCTTCAAAAAATCTCTGTACACCGTAAAGTTCATTTTGATTAGCCGTTGGTCAAACTACTACTGCTTCTACTACTAAAAATATTGTATCTTGAAATTTGAAAGCGCCTCAAAATTGTTACCTGAATCTCGGAGTGTTAATTGGATCCCTAATGAGTGAACCAAACGTGGCATTTTTGGTCGGTTTCTTAATAATTTCGATGATACTTACTTCAAGGTCTGCTTCTTTTTCTTTCTTAAACTAAAGTTTTGTCTAATTTAAAAATTTTGCGGTCTTCGAACTTACTATCAATAGCGCTTGCTTGACTCAATTTATTTATCGATTATGGGAATGTATATTTTTGACTAACAAATATGGGTCATGAATATAATGTTATGAGTAAGCACACTGCAATTTCCCACAATTTTCCATCTTTGCAGTTGCAAATGTGAATTGGATTGAAATGATTACGATAACAGCTTCCTCAAGAGCGGGGTAGATTGCCAATCTAAGTTTGTTTTTCTTTTTGTAACACCCATTAATACGCACCAATCATCCTAGAAATGTTTATACACATCATACTGTAGAAAGAAATAAAAAGCCTATTTTCATTTAAACTTTGCGGATATTATTTCCGGTTCGTGTTGGCACTACTGTCTGTCTTTGGCGTCTATCTAGAGTTTTATGTTAATTAACTCAATGGCTGGTTCGATTTTCACTATGTCTTATGAAACAATGATTTCTGACTACGAGGAGGAAATGGAAGGGAATTTATGCATGGAGCTACGAAACAGTCCACCAATCGACCAATCGAACGAATATCGGGCAAAAGATGAATAAAGATCGAAGAAACCGCTAAAGTCGCTCAAAAATCGAGGTTATGATGATAATGTGTTGTGCATTGCGAAATTCTCACGTCAGGTGAAAGTGTTAGTAGGGAATATTGTTGGAGTGTTATGAAGGCGATGAAATTGACTTTCAAGAATAAAGATTTTGAATTTTCATCCTATTTTTAGACCACAGTAGTATTGAAGTAGTATTTTGAGTCAGCGTAAGATTTCGAGACGCTGTAATTGTGTGCGTCGTCTGTTGGTTTCTAAACTGTTAGGAATATGGATAAGAAATTTCAAATCTGTTCGAACAATTGCACGATATATTAGAATCTACAGTTCGTAGTAGAAGTTCACCTAGAATTTGATAAACGTATTTACAAAGGCAATCTAAAAATGCGAAACTGCAACTGCAGCAACTTGAAAACCCTGCACCATTATTTCCTACGGTCAATTAGAAGACGAGAATGAAAGTCATAGCAGAAATGTTAGGACATATTAAGTAATGGCGCAACGACCTAAACCGATCAATAACTGCGTATATATATATGATATTTTCTTCGTGTTCCGCTTTAATTGCTTTCCCCTTTCAACTAAGAAAGTTTTTAAAATGATGTTGTTTTCATTTAAATCGTGATCTTTATATTTTGTGTCTCAGCCAGACCACATATGACTTTTTCCTAAAAAGTGCATCCATATCTTGTTAAGCAATTCTCTGAACTTTGCGATTGCTCAGTCATGTGTAGGAGATAGGGTCAATGTGCCACGGCTATGAAATGGAATAGTTTCTGCAGACAAGAACGTTTACCGAACGATCGTAAGAAGTACCGGCGGGGATTATGTGAGGTTTGATGAATAGAAAAAGAGTTTGTTGATTACGTCGTCGAGAGAAGCATTAGTGCGGTCGACGTCGAGTTTCATTTCAATCAGAAAATCCGTAGAAAACCCAACTCTTCAGACTTTTAAGAGGAGCTAACTTTGAGAAGCCGAGAGTAGTGCCCTTGAATAATTTCAAACCAACGGCTCTTCTGTCTCTTTTCTGACGCAAAATTTAGGATATCTCTGCGGATATAAAGTACGCTTGCGCACTATCTTTTATTGAATCTTTCACCAAGTGGTGTCATATTACACAAGACTAACATTGCGACGACACTTCTTGGGTGATAGCTTAGTTGAGTGAATGCTAAGACTGCATGTAATTTTCTAAACAAAATTACTTAGGCTTGAATTCGACTCACGCCTGTCTGCGTATGCGAGTGAGCAAAACTATCGCTTCTGTAGAGCTTCAAAAATCTAAGAGTAATAGTTGAAAAACCTCTCTAATAACGAGTAAACGAGCCATTGTTTTGGCAAGCCGCTGATTCGATCACTTCACTGAATAGACTGCTTTGACGAAACGCGTTGTTTGACTTCGTTTGACGTAAGCTTAACGCTGCAGATGTGATGTGACGTAAACAGTACTTGTTTTTTGCAGAACACGGTGCTGCCTGCCACATAACTTGTAAAACAATGATGCCTGTTATTGAGGGATCCTATCTATCCTATTAGTATTCCCTAAGAATAGTATGTCTCTATCAGTGGACATTACATTATGGAGGAGTCGCCAGAACCTGGAAAGAGGTTGTTTCAAGTCACTTTTAGAAACCATTACTACTTTCGTATTGGAAATTTTATTAATTTATTGGCTTGGCTGTTAATTGTCTGGCGTTGAGGAAGTTTGTGCTCACTACTTAGATGACAATATGAGACGATTCTTTAGACCATCAAACTATTAAAGATATATATTGGACATCCACATAATATCGCAGTTATCAACTAACAATAGAATTCCTACTTGCTTATAATCTGCTCCTAAAAATATACTCTCCTGTATATATTTATAAAAAAAAAAAAAAGTGGACAGAAAACTTTATCTTATTACTTATGAATCAAGATTGAAGCGCAAAGGAAGTGGAAAATTTATCTTTAGAAACAAAAACAAAAAAGTCATTTAAAAAGTTTGGAAATCCACTAAAAATTTTTATATCTTAAATTTTTGTTATATAGCGTAAAACAGATTTTATTTACGCGGTGTGTGTGGTGCGTGTATTTGTAAAATAATTTGATTCAAAACTTGGAGCAAAAAAAAAAAAAAGATAAAATTAAAAAAAGTGAAAAAGTTTTTCTTATTGTGGAATTTCAATTAAAAGTACGCGTTGAATAAAGTTCAAAAAGTGCAAACGAAACTTTATCATACGAAAAAACACATACACAGAAAAGCGTATAATGCAAGCCAACGCATAGTGCCTACCTTTTACTCTTCTTATGTACACATGCACACACACATACATACACACACACATACACATACACACACACACACACACACTCACTCATAGACTTCCATACGTAGTTGTAACCATTCATTTCCCAGACAAGTATACGTACCGTAAGCCAACCAACCAAGCGTTTACAAGTTAGTTTTTAAAACTTTGCGTTTTATAATTCAGTTGTATGCTGTTCTAGTAAAAGTTGTGTCACAACATCTACATATAGTGAATGAAAAAATATATGTACGTATATGTATATATACAAGAAAACATGAGAGTAAAACATAACGTGGAAAAAAAAATACCGTTATTGAGTTAAATGTTAGTGCATTAGTCAAGCATGTCGTACGGTTGGTCAGACAATCGGTCGCTCGTTTATTCGATCAGTCATACGAGTGAGACGTTCGTATATATTTATGTATGTATACATGTATGTATACATGTGTGTGGGTTTGTGCGTGCGTGCGTGCGTGCGTGTGCATTCTCCTCCATGCGGTTACATTGGGGATGTACGTTAAGGATGCTAAAGTTGCTTGCAGAGTTCGTCTAAAAGGCGCGTTAGTTCAACAATAATCGTACATTGACAGAAAAGTTTGCATATATTTGCACTTATATCCAGCATATCGTAGTCACAAACTGTGTATGCCGTAGCAAAGTGCGTGTGTTTATGTGTATGTGTATTGTGTGGCTTCCCTTAAGCTTTGACGTTGTTTGACATGTTATGTTGCACATTGCATTGTGGATTAACACCGTTGGCATGTATACAACAGTTACGGCAAGAACGACAGCGACAGCAACAACAACAATGGCAACGCGCGGCCAACCCATCTTCTCGCTCTCTATCGTTGGCATTATAAGTACGCGTAACATCAACCTAACCATGTACATGAGCAACAAAAATAACAACAACAGCAACAACAATAGCATCACCATTCAACCATAACCACGCAGCCAACTCATCAGAGTAGTTCTGGGCAATCTTATGGAATATAGCAACTACTGCAATAACGATAACAGCAACGAAAACAATAACAACACTAGCAATTATAGCTAACTATTACTTGATATTCATCCTCGGCCAGCATGCAAACATATTCCTTTACATACTTCATATACTACCTGCGTTACATATCCTTTTGTTAAGAGTAGATTTCAATCTAAAACTTCTATACGAGTTACATACGTATACAAACAAGCAAGCGAACAAACAAACAAACAAACGAACCGAACGAAAGTATATGGAAACTATAGAGAGTATACAAGTTCTTCAACGTTCACATCGAATTGTCTTCTTTTCATTGTCGTCGTCCTCATCAGCATCAGCTTGAAGCGTAGATGCACTATCATCTAAATATTCAACCAAACCATTACCACTACGACCATCATCACCACCACCACCACCACCACCACCACTACCATACCACCAAACAATCAGACCCGTATACATTAAACTCTTACTCACTTACCCACTTACCCACTCAGCCGTTCGCTCGCTTGCTCGTTCACTTCCTCCCTCACCAATATCCGAATAGCAACAATAGTTGAGTTGTGTTATTCAAGTTGTTGTTAATGTTAGGTAGTACTATTGTTGTTGCTGTTATTGTTGTTGCTATTATTGTCGGTACTGATGCTGTATTATTGCAATATTGCTCAGTTACTGGTTACTTGGATCGTATTGTACACTGTACAGCGAATGCAATCTACGTCACTACACACAAGTATAACTACTATTTTGTTTTTTTTTTTTTTTTTGGTTCTTTTTTGTGTTGCTGCTTGCTCTTGCTGCCACTGACTGCTACTACTGCTATTCTCGGTCGGTGCTATTGTTCGTTTCATACTAAAGTCTAATCTATATGCTACGTACGTCTATAACAGCAAAAGAAGAAGCAACAACAACAAAAAAAACATAACAGCAAGTAGTTGTTGCAGTAGTAGTTCTCGTACTCATTATTATCATTGTGTGCGAGTAGTATATGTTTTGTCGTCGTGTATTTGTTTATTTTTGTTTGTGTGTGTATATCAACCTCTCAAATTCTTGTTGGATTATAATCTCTAAAATATATGATGGAATGGCTACCAAGAGGATTACCCAGCATTCATGCGCCAATACCAATCTGTGGTGAGTCGTTGGTAATGTTATCGTGTATGCATGTGTACGTACGTATGTGCATGTTTGCATATGTATACATGCACAAAATATGCGCTCTACTTTATTTGATTTTCCTTGTTTTTCTTTTTATACATTTTTTTTTTTCTACTCATTTTTATATATATATCACGTATTTGTATTTGTACTTCGATGGATGCAGAAGAATACGAATGATGGTGTAATGAAAAATTAAAGTGATATACGACTAAAGAGAAATTTATAAATTTCTTTAAAAGATACAGTTATATATATAGACTTTAATGATGAATCAAAAACTTTGGTCTTCACAGGTCCTCGCATGCATTTAGAAATTCAAAAGCTAGGCAACGCATTTGTTGTGCACTATTCTTACTCTGCATACTCTCTGGTTGTTTATAACCCCTGGACTGGCAGAGTGTCATAACGTGAAATGTTTTCTTAAAAATTTTCAAGGCATCCATCCATCTTAGCATACATACATACTTAGAAACTGAAATGCTTTTTTGTATTTATCGTATCGTCTGGTGGCAATGTACCAGTTTCTGGGTTGCAATCGAACATTGGTTTATAATTTTTTAAGAAATTAAAAGGCTTCATACTGAGCTTATTTCATTTGCGATGAAATACCTTAAGCGGGTAATACAAATCCACTTGAGGTTGATCAATCCAACGGATATATTTTTGATTAAGTTCCCTGATCAAATTGGAAATTGGGCCGTGGGTGAAGACGTATGAAAATATTTAAGAAACTTTGAAAAGTCCAGAAATTTCAGACTATGTAGCATCACTCGGTATTTACCGAGAAAATTTTTTGCAACAATCGGGTTCTCTTACAGTAGGCATGTAGCAGAAAAGAGCAAACGCTATAGTTTGTTTACTCCAGTTATTATAAACTTATGATTATTGAAAAAATGTAATTCTTTTGGAAAATGTTATTACAAACGATTATGTGAGTTGAATATACGTTGGGTGGTGGTACATACCGTCTTAATTAATTCGTTTTCCTTTTCTTTGGTTTCTTTGGTTCTTCGCCCAGTTGGCGCTCGGTAATAGTTGGCCGTATTATTCTCATCTTTTTTCCTTTCTCGAAGAGATGAGAGTGGGTAAGAGTCGCGTTTAATTGTACTTGGCCAAAATAAATGTAGTGCTTTTTGCGTTCTTCTATTGACACACTTTCACTTTCTTAATTCACTTGTCCCCAATGCTGTTAAGTTGGCGGAGAAATCAAGACAGAAGATTTATTGCTTTCGATCTTGAATACCGTCTAAATTGTGGTATAATATATTTAGGCGGTTGATTAAACTCAGAATCTACTCCGACAAGTCGCAAAAGCTTCAATTAGCTATTTTTTGGTGATGGGATGCTTTCAAGAATATGGAGCCGAATGAAAGTAACGATATGTTGTAAAGTTTAAACACAATCTAGCTGTCGTTAAAGACGGTGGTAAAAGTAAGGCATTCGTTGGAATTAGTGGCATTCCAACGACTCGGTAGAATATGAAAGCTCTTAATAGATTCCCTGAGCGCTTATGCTGTAGCTTATTTCTAAATATATTATGTTGTCAGCCTTGTAAGCGATATGCTGATCGTACATCGAAAGACTTCTTAGGAGCAATAAGCAATAGGAAAATCAAACTCTTCAACGTAATCCAATTTCTTGAAAACAGGTTGAAGTTTCCAACATCTTGGATAATGCTAAGACAAGATAAGCCGTAACATTTTTCCTCTTATTTTTTGATAATGCCACTCTCATGCTCGTCTAGCTTTCACATTATTTTCCATGCATTGCATTACACTTATGTACTTTGTGGATATTTGTAGCTGTCGCAAGACGAGGAACAAAATAATGATGCAGAAACGGTAAAGAGTTAACATTCTAGATAAAATTCAATACACATGAAGCTGGTACACGTATGTGAAGGTAATAAAATGCAACGTATATTGACTAAGAAAAAAATGCAAAAAAATGTGCTAAAATATTGATAATGCTTGTAAAGGTTTGTCATTCATTTTTATTCAAGTGCCAACATATTCCCGAACAGCATAGTAAATATGCTGCAAAGTTTTTCCTTACAAAACTTTCGGGGACTATGTAGCATTATAAAATGATATCGAATGTAATAAAATGATAGGTATAATAGTCTAAGATGTGGTTGTGGGCTGAGTAATCCCAAATTATTTACCATGGAATGGTAGCGCAACTTTACGTCAACTTTTTTCGGCTTCCTCTGGTCTTTGGAATTTTTCACTAGAGCGTTGCAAGTGATATCTGACCTGAACATCACTTCTCCAGAGAATACGCTTGGCAGGCTTGCGGATCTTATTAATCCAACTTAATTCGAAAATGATGGAAAAGCATTGCGTTATATCATTTTAAGAAATTTCCAGATAATCATATATTTCTGTATTTAATTTTTTGCGCTTTATCATGCGATGTGGTGAACTGTACGACATCCTTTTCTCCAAGTCGACTACAAAAGTTTAATAAATAATCCAAATATGAAGTACATTTGCAAAGCATTCTATACCACACTAGATGTGCAAACAGGTTCTAAACGTGCCCTTCTAAGCGCGTTTTCTGTAAGTACATATCAGCCTACATCTGCGATACTGGTCTTGCTGAATTTTTAAACTCTATTATCTTTAAGCTCCCTGTCAAAGTGTAAGTCATTCTACAGAAGTTGAAAAGTTTTGCACCTCGAAATAAGTCAACTTCTAAGCCAAAAAGAAGGACACTAAACACGAGAAGTGTTAATTTTCTTGCTTGACATAAAAGCTAGTGCTCAATTACGACATATATATAAAAGTAACATCTAAAAAATTCGACCTTTCCTAGACTTAGGCCGCTTTTGTTGGGAAGGAAATTTGTGAAATGGTCCTCAAACAACCGCGCAGTGCGAAAATGGAAAAGTGTTTTAAAAGGCGCTCAAGGGCGCCATCATTTTTATGGTTAGAAGTTAGAATCACGCCTAGTGCGTCTGCCTAACGGAGTTGAAGTAGACCTCCCCTTCACAGGATTATAGTCACTAAATATTTCGTATCACCATTTGATAAAGTGAATTAAAGCTTTAGCTTTTTTGACACTTAAGCTTGTATGCAAAATGAATCGAAATTCGCTTTACAAAACAGAGCAGATGAGAAGGACTTATTTACATCGCAACATCTGAACATTCAATAATTGCCTAACGCCATCTTCAGATCTTACTTTATAGATTGCAATAACTATGCAAAATGCATAAAAATATTGCTCGTCAGCTGCTTTTATACTCTACCATCATTTGTGGTGTATTAAGCTTGTGCGGACTTAAGATAGACCGACCTTTTACTATACCGGCCAATACCGAAAACGAGTTTGAAGCATGTCTGTCCGCCTGTTTGTTTGTTACACCGGCATACTTTGGCTCAAGGACGAACGGTCTTGAAAATGTTTCGGATTGAGCCACTTTTTCGGCCTCTTCCTTATATTACACGTTATCTTGAAAAGTTGTCATATGAACAAGTGTATTAAATGAAATGGTAGGGTATTTCATGGTGAGCCATGTCCCACTATAGTGTTTATACTTCTTATATCTGCAGTATTTCTATATATTTAGTTATTAAGACCATTCGTTTGAAACCCTTGAAAAGATCAATCATACTATTCAGATTTCTAGACATCAGATGACTATTTATCATTCTTGTCTTTCAAATTCAGTGGGGCTTACTGTCTAAATCTTTTCAAGTTGTTTATACCTAAACTCAACTATTAAGCTTACTGCTGGACAATCAATATTTCGTTTTTTTCCTATCAAGCTCTCAATTTTTATACTCTAGCGCACTTGTAGCATAGACCCACTTTCCATTATAGCGATCTATTCAGAATCACTTCGTGACTAGATTTGAGCTTGTCAGTTCATCTGTCCGCCTCGTTTGATTCAAATGTCGCGAGACCCAACTGCATGTTTATCATTCGTAACTTTCAGATTTTTGTAACCGTTACTTATCAAATGCTTTTAACTCAACAGTAATTATCCTTACAGTCATTTCTACTAAGTTATTGGCGTTCGATCAAACAATTGTTGAAGTCTATCTTACGTTGAATTGTGCACTAAGGATTTCGGTCTTTCAGACATTTGAGTTTACTCTTTCTCAAACATTTTGAAGTCAGCGGCCACCATGCGTGTTCATATTCATTCATCTATTAAGTTACTGGTAATCGCTTTCCTCGAAACTTTTCTATAACCAATTATATGTGTTAAGCATTCGTTTCTTTAGATCTTTTTAGAAGACTATTTTCTAAGTATTTTCAACTCAACAAAGTGTATGGGCAGACCTATGCTTTAAATGGTCTCACTTCAATCAAGCCAAACCTACCGATCCACAACCATCTTCTAATAATTTATCTCTCTTTAATCTTTAGTTTAACTTTTTAGACGCTTCCTTCTGTGCTCTAGATCTCCCAATGTTTCTCGATTATCATCTTTCCCTTTTCTTCTTTTCGTTTTTATGTTTAATAAAAAGCCGAAAGAGAAGAATGCACAAGAAATATTAGATAAATTTCGCACTTTTATGGCATATTAAATGTCAAATGGTGATTATCGTAATACCATTAGATAAGCCTCTCAAAAATCATGAATATGTGCAGAATTTCAATAAAAAGTAGAAGCAAAAGGAAATCCGAAACAATGAAATGTATGTGCATGCAATAAGCCGCAAGCAATGATTCCGATTAACGTAAAGTGTGACTGAAACGTTTTGTTAAAACTAATTTTATGTTTATTTATGCAAATTTTATGCTTTTGAATTATCCGTGACAATCATCCTTCTCAAGGGTTGCCTTTATCCTCCACCCTTAAAACAAAAATGAAAAATAAAAAAAAAACAAAGCAAAACAAATCACTTCACGCATACAACACACATTCATTCGTTCATTTACAAGAATACTTACTAATCCTGTTATTAGCATGAGTCATCTTACTCAATATTTTCTCAACCATTTAAATTACTACTGTTAGTACACAAACGAGAACGAAGGGTGGAAACTTTCGTAAGGGAAGGAACAAAAGAATTCCTTTCTCGTTCGGTCTATGGCAAAAGAAAGCTACACAAGACGAAGCGATGTTGATGGTAAGCACACTATCTTAAGACGAAATTATGCTAATTTTGTCAATTCATTCGTAACCTTTTTCCCCAAGGATAAAAAAATGTTCCCTTAAAAAAAAAAAAAAAACGAGGAACAGCGGAAGTAAATTGCGCCCATAAATTATATATAATATATTGATTCGAAGTTATCAGTATGTTCTGGTGTCCTCCCAGGGTTGCATGTCTCACAATCTTGAAAATTGAGATAAAAAGTTGAAATACGGTACAAATATTCTTGGCTGAATCACAAATGTTCATATTCGATTTTTTAACACCCACGTCCACAGTATGTACAAATTTTTTTTCTTTATTGGCAAATGCTGATCTGAAATTCAAGAAAATAAAAAGTCCTGCACCGGTAAGATTGCTTTTAAAAAAATGCATCAGGGATTTTCTTGCTTGGGTTAAGCCATAGCTTCTCTATGTGTTCGTTAGCCTCCATCCAAATTTTACATCATTTTATATAATTTTAGTTTGTCCCCTTACACGTATTTCTTTGTTCTCATTTAAAAAGACTCTGTTCTTTCATTTGGGATTTTTTCATTATTCTCAACGTTTTAAACTATTTTCATGCTTAAGCTTACAGCGTTTGTGTAGCTATTGTTCGTTCTTTTGTTGTTTTGCAAAAATTCCTCAAAGTAATGCGTTCTTCTTAATAAATACTTACCGATAGTTAGCGAGAAAACATTAATTTTATGGTTCTGTTTGTAATAATAACGAACTATGCAATGAACATGAACATATACACGAACGGTCGAAAAAAAAACGACAGTTTCCAAAAATGAAATTAATTTTCTCTTGAAGGGACGCTTTTTTTTAAATTCATTTGATCAGATGCAGACTTTAAAATGTCATTTGGTCCTTGACTTACTTCTACGAATCTTCTTTTAAATCATCAATCGAGCGAAATAATTTTGAAATGAAAAACGCATCATTGCCAGCTAATAATAATAATAATAGTGAGCATACATTCCTTGATCGATGGCTGTTAGTGAAGTTTTTCGCTTTTAGCCCGTGCTTATGTGGGTGCGGGTAGTCGACTATAACCGAATATATCTTTCGGTGAATGATATCAGAATTGATTTTGGCTTGCACATCCTGCAAAAGATTTCTTAACAATGTGAATGCGTTTGTGTAGAGAAAAAAACACAAAAATGTTTCAGAGAAATCGGTCCTTTTTAGACGACTAACGTTTCGATAAATATGTTTTCATTATCGGTTAGTCCTTACGGAAGCATTCCGGCAAAACATCTGTAATCAGTTCTGATTTCCTGACTCATATAGAAAGCTCTCAGTGATTGTGCCAATTGCGCAAAATAAAAAATCGAAAATTATCTTATCGCCAAGAAAAGCTCACCTCTAAATCATATCTCTTTTCTATCAACAAGAGATTCGGTCGTCCTAGACTGACTGAATCCACCAAAAGCCAGCTTGGAAAAACTTGGACAGCATTGAATTGAAATTATTATTCATTTGGGCAGAGGAATAATTTCTCAGAGTAAAGTTTTAAAATTTCATATTAGATTGATATTGGTTTGAAATTGGTTATAGAATTGAATTGAAATGTCTAACTGAATGGAAGACAAACTGGATTGGAATTGGATCGCAAACTAATTGAAATTGGTGTGAAATTGGTTCTGAAATTGATTGGAAGACTCTAACTGAATTGAAACAAACTAAATTGGAATAGAAACGAAATGGGATTTAAATTGATGTGAGTTTGGTTATGGCAGTGATTTGCATTCTCTAACGGAATTGAAACATACTAAATTGGAATTGAATCAACAGCTGAGTTCAAATTGCAATGAATTGACTTGAACTTAGATTCTCTCTCAATTTAAAAAGAATTTTTATAAAGACGATTCCCGAAATTTGTGTCTCAAGTTATTAATGTGCGCTTATCCAGATGTGACTCTGAATATTTTTTTTGGTATATGCAGAAATATGCCTAGAAAACCGAAAAAGAATGAAATAATTTGAAAAGCGGATTATTGCATAATATTTTCTTTTCGTTGTGTTGTCTAAGGCGATGGGTACACAAGAGTCGTTTTAAGTCGATTATATTTAAGATTTATTTTTTTTATTTTTCATCTGTTTTAATAATTTACTATGCAGACGCGATTAGCACAAAAAGACATAAAGAAAAGCATAAAAGAAATGAAAAAACATAAGTATAAAAATCATCATTAGTTACGCCAACGCCTGCTGTGTGTGTGTGTGTGTGTTTGTTCTAACGACAACAACAAGCAACGTCTTTGTATTTTTAGTTACTTTGCATTTTTGTTGTTGGCATTGTTGTGTAGTAGAGAACATTCACTCAATCTAAAATCCTGTTATACTAAAAAAAAAAAAAAAAAAGAAGAAAGTTTGAACAAAAGGAAAAAGAAAGCTATTAAATGCCATACACAGTACTTTGCATCATCCAAATTTAGTCTAGCGCTGCGTTCTATACATGCATATATATATTTTAATAGCGTACACAGTTACATTATCGAAGGATGTTCTATGGATAACGGCAGTAATGGTGAACTGATAGTTGAGCTCTCTCGTACACATAAAGACGATGATTAGGGCGCAAAATTTACACTTTTCGCTTTATTATGCAAAAAGCAACCGCAAATATTGCGCAGCTTCGGTGGCAACGTAAGGATAACGTTCCAGCAATTACAATAATAACACCAGCGTCGTCGTCAAACCGAAAGCATTTAAAAGGATTAAATTATTTAAGCTCTTTGAACATTAAATTGTTACATGTTAGTTGTGCGAGTAGAAGATTTCATTAAAGACTTGTTTGCTTAAATGTTTTATGTCTTCCACGAGTTTGTAATAACATCTGTTTTATTATTGCAACCAAGCACTTTAATATAAAAGTGAAAAAGTTATTTTGAGCATTTAACTAAAATTCATTGAGGATTCATTCCACTGATAGAGAACACTGTTATTGAATTAAAAGTAATGTATTCCTGAAAGAACATCTTAAGCGAGTTATTCAAATCTATTGCAAAATTAATTGGTTTAACGAAAAAGTTTTGCTATTACAACAAAACTTGAATACTTTGTGAAACAAAAAAAGTCTTCCTAAACCTTCCCTAGTCTTAGCGAAACAGTTTTTCGATGTCGCCAATGGCAACTTGCTCAAATTTCACTACTGCCAAGCAAGCACCCAAACAAGCAAGAACAAGAATTTCGACATTATTTAGTATCTAGATATTTGTAAAAGCATTTAACACTATTCTCCTCGTTTAGCGATAATATAATTGTTGTTCCTTTATCAGCTTAACTTCGTAGACTATCGCGTGAATGGATTCATTAAAGATGGAATGCTTTGATAAGCATAAGAATAAGAACCCAATTAAAGTCTTTGTTCATAAACGAAAGAACGTATTTATTAAGCATAAGGATTCATGTTCTGAATTGACAATAATAAGATATAAGCAAGAGCGATTCCTTCACGATTCTACTTAAGCTCTTCATTATGTTTAGTAAGTTGATGCAAGCATGATCAACATATATACGGCCGGTAGTATTTCTCTAGATCTCATGGCAATCTTATGCATTATTACAAGGCATTTAGGTCTTCATGTATCGAATCCATTGTTACTGTGCATTTTGCCCTCTGGCGAAATTGCTAGCAGAACGTAAACATGACTGAGCCATGCCTAGTGAGCCCAGGGTATATATATACAAGGTACATTGGCGTTCACGTGTCGTGTCGATTATTACTGGGCATGTCACTCTTCATGCAATAACACAGGACTTATGCAGAGTGATATCTGACAAAATTGTTGCTAGGATCTAAACATGACTGAGTCATGCCTCTAACTTAATCAAGAAATCTCCGGGCAAACTAAGAGAAGAAGGAAACTGAAACAGTTGTGATTTTATTCTTACTAGTTACCTAACCTAGTGTGCGTACGCCCAGTTTTGCTATTTTTTCGCTCATTTGTTTTGTTCGAACAACGCCACAACAAGATGGGCACAGGGACGGATACGCTTCAGTGGTTTGAGACACATTTTGTTTATTATAAATATTAACTCTAACCGCGGTCTCTGATGCTTGGTTTTCTGGATGTTAAAGATGGATTAAGATGTTAACTATATTTGACATTAAAACGACAAGAATTTTTTCTCAGTTCTCGGTTCTTGTGAAAATTTCAACCTTGATTGTAAGATCAACGTGTGGTCGTAACAAAACTTTGTTAATTTATACCCACCACCGAGGGATGAGAGTATATTCTTTTTATCAAAACGTTTGGAACACGCGGACGTACGCTTCAGGTATCCCAAAAAGTATATATACGCTAGATCAGTATCAAATTCTGGATCGATTTCGTACGTCTGTGGTAAACATTTCACTGGCTGCATAAATATAACTGTCGACTTCAAATTTCGGAGGAACATTGGAAGTTCATTCACGCAACTTGATATACAAAATGAGCCGTATTGGTCGGAGGGCACGCCTGCGGGGCATTTAAACGAACAACACCTCTGCTTTTGGGACCTTTTTAATCATTGTTCATAAAGTACAATAGAGAAACTGTAAAAATTTTCTGTTATATTCTGAAAAAAAGGCAAAATCTCAAGATGTAGATATGATGTGGTGTAAGTTAAAGGTGGCCGGTATGAATTGTTCGGTCACACCCAAATATGATTTTGTTACATATTTTGCTTAACTACACATTTCTTCCAAGTAGTAAAAAATTGCGAGAGGAAGGACGAAGAACACAAAGTACGAGTTACGGCACTGTGCTTGAAGGTACATGGCCAGTTTCCTTACTTACATAACACAGTAATTGTAAAAATTGAGAATGTTGTTAGCGATCAAGCTCTCGGCAAAGCAAATTTAGCAAATTGCACGTTCGTGGTATAATTTATTATATCATTTTGACAAAGACAATTTGGAACGACATTGATGGTGATGATGGTGAGTTCTGTAAGGACAAATTGATATGCGTGCAGCGTACAGGAAATGGAGAAATGGTTAACAGTGTGCAAGCGTATTCAATAATTTTCTTCATTTTGTGCTTCAACTGAATACTGACTTGACATAAAATACCTATTTTTGCTCATCATCTTCCATCAAATACTGTCTGTCATTCAGTAATTTTATCTCTTTAAATCAAAACGATATCGGTGTTTCCTTTTTTTTTTTTTTGTTTAAGAGACATTAATAGAAAACCTATTCAGAGATACGATCTGCAATTTGCTTTTGATTTTTTCTACTACTGAATAACTGGGTGCTTTGGCGACAGACTTAAGCTTGAAAACAGAAAGAAATCAACGGATGATATGACCGCAAAAATTCGTGCTTGTGGCTGCGCAGCGCTGTTCTGGATCGCTAAGAATTATTCTTATATTGAAAACTGTTTGAGGTGAAGTCTTATTACATGTTATGTAAAGGCATGGTATGATCACACCCTCTCTAAAAATGTGATGAGAAAAGGCTACCTTTCAATTTGAAACGAAATCTCTACAACGTCTTTAAACACTTATGAATGATGAATGTACTAAGGCGTCCAGATTTCAAAGTTTTCACTTACTTCTCAGCTTTTAATACTCTGCTCGCGTGTCCATTTAAAGTAAGTTGGGGGCGGTGTATCGCTAAAGACATTGATGATACCGTCAAGGCGTTTTTTTCAAATTTTCAAAGATATTTATTTTCTAAAATTTACTCGCTTCGCTTATTTTCGTTTATGAAGCGAAATTTCAAAATAACTTTTTTTAATCTTCGAAATGAAATAATTAGTTTTAGTAATTCTTGGAACTTTTTAATCAAGTCAATGAATTCATATCGAAAATTGCGAATTTTCATCTGTTAAAATTTCAGACCTGACTTCATATTTGACACAGATGACAGAACACAAGACAAGATGTGCCGACGTGTAGGTCTGTCTGTGCTTTTAGAGAATAATTCTGTCCGAATAGGCGAATTAATTTGCTCAGAAAATAAAATCCTTTCATTTCCTCTTTTTGGCAACGGCTTTAAATCACCTAAGTTTAAGTTAACGAGAAATTTAAGAAGCAAAACTCATTTTTCTTATTAGAATCGATGCTATGTATGTAATAAGCTGCTTCTTGACGATATGAACTTTGTATAGAACTTACCTGATTTCTAAGTAAGTCTTCGATAAGCACGAAAAATACTTGATTCCCAAAAATTGCTAACATATCTACGTGTTGCCGCAATAAGTAAATTTCTTTAAATCCACTTCCAAAGTAATCTAGAAAATCCATTCGTCTACGTTGTGTTGTGTGTGTTTTTTGTGTGCACAATAAATATGTTTGCTGTACAATGTAAACACGAAGGCAAAAGGTTTATATGTAATCATCAATTTGTGCAGAATTTATTTTTTCTTTTTTCTACTATCGGTATACTTTTAATCGCAATTCAAGTGTGAAAGTAAAGCATACCTTTAGGCCTTTGATATCTTGAAATATCAAACCACATAAAGTAGAAAGAAAAGAAAAAATATTTATATTTATATATATATGTATAATATTTCCTTTTGAAATGAGGGTCTTTACTGTCTCACATTTATATTTATATATATATATATTTATGTATGTATGTATATGCATGCATGGATATACTTGAAATATAGTTGAGAACATATGTATGCACGAATGTGCATGTATACGTATAAATATGAAAAGATTCATGTCATTTGCTTAACATTTACCATATTTAAATTGGTATTTTGTTATTGTTATTTGTTGTTGTAATATTTCCCCATTTTCATGACAAGCACAACCACGCAACCAACACATCTGAAAAGGAAATAATATAAAATATGTGTAAACATAATACGTTAGCAAAAGTTGCCAGGAATTTTCATTTCTTTATGTTTTCTGCTCTTTTTTTTTTCCCCTTGTTTTGCTCCTTGAAAAGTATAAGCATTGCAAGTCACATGCTGCACATACACACATCAACATGTATTTGTGGTATTTGTGTTTATATGCATTGACGACATTTTCTTTAAAGAAAAGCAAAAAGAAAAAAAAAAAACACTGAATAAAATAAATGAATGTGGATGAGTTCTTTTTTCTCCCATTTATTACTATTTTTTTTCCATTTCTCTTGCCAACACTTGCTCGTTCGAGTCTTAAATACATTTAGAGACGTATCTATAACTGTATTCTGTAAAATTCTTACGTGCGTTATGGTTTTGAATACAAAATTAAAGATATAAAATAAGAGTGGATGTGTTTACTACTTTCTCAACTGCTCTCTTTCCTCTTTCGTTTTATATATAGCCCTCTCTTTTTCTGTTTCTCTTTCTCTTCTATTTTGTATATTTTCTCTGGCCTTAGTGTAAATAACTGCTGGTGTGCAGTGCATTTTACTCTCTTTTTTCGATTCTTGAACAATTCATGTCTCTCTAGAGTGAATTGCAGTTTAAATCTTCTTTCTTGTTTAGTTCATTTTTTTGTCTACGTTTGGATTGGACTATGCTCAGCGTGGTACAGAGTTGTATGAGTGTGTACGTTGTATTGCTCATTATGTTGGAATTTCATATATGCCAGCCATGAATTTTGAACCTGGAATGTTGTGAAGTTGTGCACTTTCAATACGAGCCGAGAATCTTGGTGTGGAATTCCAAACTGAGACAACACATTTGCCCTGTTAACTGTACTACTACTACTACTACTACTACTACTAGTAGTAGTACTACTACTGCTACCACTACCACCACTACCACTACCACTACCACCATCACCACTACCCCTACTGCCACTAACCATCATTATCACCATCACTATCGCCATCCCCACTACCACCCCCACCTCAACTTTCAGCTCCATTACCACCACCCCACAATCACTTTCAAATAATGTACCCATCTACTTGCTGTGCATACACGAGAATACTTGTTTAAAACGAACAATAAAAACTTGTGCGAACAACTACAGCAGCAATAATAACAATAACTATGTAATGTGGAAACTTTACAAAGTTATTTAACGCAAAATGCATGCATGTATGTTTTGTATATGTGTGTGCATGTGTTAAAGTGTGTACAAACAGTGTGTTAAAGAATTTAAACATTTCTTTCTCTTCTTCTTATTCCATTTTTATTTGAATAATTTTTTGCATTTACAGTAAAAATTTTAAGGAACGCAACTGTGTACAGGAGAAGAATATCCTCTCAGTTTTGTTCCATGTATATACAATACGTGCACTTTTGTCATCGAGAACAACTAGTGTAAATGTGTAGATACATAAATAACACAATGAATTATTGTATTATTTAACTTTATAAGAGCCTTTGCATTTCTGAATGCGACCTGATTTTACCCGCAGTTCGTGCAACTGAATAGTGAATTGTTCGCTCTTTAGGATTACACATCCTCTGCGTCGTATATAAGTGAGCAAGCAAGCACACCATACTGCCCCACGAACACAATGTTTCTTTAGTTAATCTTCTCTCTTCTTGGAATGGAAAGCCACCATCTCAGCAGTTACCTGTTTTACATATTTGTTAACTGTAACCTGGTAAACAAGAGTGTAGAGGACTTCCCCCCCCCGATGTTATGCACTTTTATTGCTTAAAACTAATTTTAAACTACCTTCCATACCATAGGAAGCTGCCTTGACATCCACCACGTATACTTCACATATGTGTCCCCTTCATGTCTGAGCCAAACTTAGTTGGTTTTTCATGAGGGAAAATCTTTTGCCACTTATTAATCAATTGTTAATGCCCCAGCACGTGTTGAAAGTGTTGAGGTCTAAAAACCATAATACGCTAATTTTTGTATTTATTTACATTTTAAGGACTGGATGAAAGCAATTATTGCGAGAGTACTAGGGGTTATTATACCCTTGATAGACTTGCAGTTTCATTTCAGTTTTACTTATATATTACTTAAGGGGTAATATTACCATCACTTTGTGTTCACAAGAGATGGGATTGTTTTTCTAAATTGGTTTGAAAAAAAAAAAAATGACGAGATTTATTCGGATATTCGGATTTTTACATAAGAAAATGAAAATACTTAAGGTACTTAATAAAATACTTAAAGAATCTTATTCATCATATATTTAGAAAACGAAAAATTGAGACAGTTCGGTTCTCGCAAAACAAAGCTCTGGTTATGTTATCTATCTCCCTTGCTCCTATACCGCTACGGCTCATAATTTTCCATTTCAAACCGCAACTTTTCTAAATGTATGGCCTAAAAACTAATGACTGTCGTGACATTTCTTTTTTCGAAAACATGGCTTTAAGAATTCCAACGATTTGAATTTGATGGGTCATAGCATCGAAGTATTTCCCTTTTGAATAAATCAAACATTCCCACCATGTTTACTGCAGAAAGAGGAGACAATCGAAGAAAAATAGAAGAAAGAACGAAAAAAAAGAGTCTTAAGTGCAAACTTTGAATTTCGAAGAAATTTTGTTTTACTTCTTCACGGCGAAGCTTGTTTTATTGTGATCTTCGAAACCTCCCTGTCGTGAGAGCTTAAACCTACGATGCCTGATGGCACATGTAGTGAGAATTCGTTATTCATGATCGCCCAGTAAGTGGGCAAAACCCATGTCTAGCGCAGTCTTAGAATAAAGACATACGCGTGACATGAGCTTCTCTCTGACGAGTGTTACGAAACACTTCAACATTTCTTGTTCGGGAATAATTAATCTGCCTGGTTAGTCGAGTAGGCAAGAACCGCGACTACCAAGTCAGTGTTCACGGGTTCAAATCTCAAGTGCGGTACAGTTTTCTTTCGTCGTAGCTATTGTGAGTGGTAAAAGCAAAGCACTTATCGATTGCGCGCACACACCACTAGAATGCGGCCACCACTAGCCTATCTCTCTCTTTTTCCTCTCTCCTTTCTGATAGCCGTCATATTAAAAAAAAGGAAAAAAATATTATAGCTATTCCTAAGCGGCTAATTGTGTAGCTTCCGCGGAAGTCCGTTCCCAGCAATCAGAGAGAAGAGTCTCGCAGAGAAATTTATGTTGCTTTTACACAGAAATAAGTATAGGAGGCTTCATAAAGAAAAGGAAATAGGGAGGAGAGCATTCCGGTGCCGTCCACATGTCTATGAACTTAAAACCTGATCTTTTAGATGTTTAAAGCAGAAAACCAACTGGGTCGGAGCCATAACTTCATCCGGTATGAATTTCCATTACAAATTCTGAATTGTTTAGATCTCTCTAGATTTAGTCTTAAAGTTTTCGTTACTAACATCCTAATGCAAGGCTTTCGAGGGTTAGAAGCAAATCTAAGCTCAGTGTTCGCCAGCGATTGTAGAAAAGCTGCGAGTTCTAAAGCTTTCGTTACTAATATCTTTTGTGTGAAGTTTGTCTGAAGTTGAAACGATAAACCAATAGTCACCAAAAGTGCATAGATAGCATAGAAGCAGAACAACACGATTTGGAGCTTGAAAGTTTTCCTAGAAAATTGAGATTTATGAAAATCTTTAAGGAAAGCTTTGCATTACAAGTGCCGCCCTATGCTACATGAATTTTGTTCAATTTTATATTCCCGTCAGAAGGAGATGGGTGGCAAGGAGGGGTTGTGTGGCCCGAATTTTCTATTTAAATCCCTTTAGTGAGTACTAGAGAAGATTGATTTTCGAGATCAATTGTGGTCACTGAAATCCTGTAATCATCAGAATAAAAAAAACCTTTTTTCAAATAACTATTAAAAGATTACTACGGTATTATACGTGAAATGTTAAATATAAATATGTGTGTCTGAATAATTATTTGAAGCTCTCTATGCTCTAATCACACATCTATGTATATTCAGGAGGGATGGTAGTAACATTTCCTCAAACGTGTAGATCTGACGCTGTCATATAGCACAGCATAGGTTTATCTAACATGTGTTACTATGTAATTAAAAATGGCCTATATGAGTGTGAGTATGTCAGTATGTGTGTGCGTTCGTGTATGCTTTTATATGCCCATAAGTTGGTAACAACAATTGCTTATGCTTATTGAACAAATATAACGAGCATATATATATATATATATGGGTGTGTGTGTGTGTGTGTATGTGTGTGTGCATGGTTGTGCTTGGCTATGTATGTAAAATAGCATTTTATCATTTATGAGTTTTGCCTTACTTCAAATTATACTTTAACCCCAAAACGAGCCAAAAGATTTCATGTACGGTTTAAAACGAATTTCCAACACTCGTTACCTTCAATTGTTTCTCTAATGAGCTTTCCATTGTTTGACGAGAGTGTTCTTCGACTTGATAAATAGATTAAAACGATATTATCTTAAAAGTACATGTGTAAAGTTAACACACTTTCCCACACTTACACTTCCTACCTCTACAAGAATGAACGAAATGATCAAAAAAAACTAAATTTATCATACTTTCCGCTTTACTAGTAATGAGTTGAAGAATTATTTATATTTATATTGAAATGAGTTCAATTTGTAGTATAAAAATCGATGTTAATAAATACTTCGTTGCATTTATGTAATCCATAATGTATGCATAATTCATAAATTTATATGTTTGGTTAATGCAATTCCATTTAAGGGTCGATAGAATCCAATCACTTCTCATGCATGTATCCATACATAGGTAAACATATATATATATATATATATATATATATATCTATATATACATATAATTATATATATATATATGGATGTATATGCATGTATGCATAAGTACATTGGTGCATTTTCAATAGTTTTAATTAATTTAATGCAATTACAAAGCAATATCACAACAATTTATAATATTTTGAGAATCGACACAATTATGCCGATAAACATAAACACACTTATCCATATCTCATAAATATGTATATCATTCATATACTACACGCATGCAACATGCTATTAAAATGCAAACGTATTTATAATTGAACTAAACGGCAAAGGGAAGAGAAGAACCACCGATGCGCTTCCATTTCTAACATTGCCCCTGATTACTGGAATAATTCATGAAATCAATTTACGCTAAATAACCAATTTTATTACATTATAAATTTACCTACCGTCCTTAGATGATTAGTTAGGAAAATTGTATATTGATTATGGATACATAGAAACAAAGTCTGTCCCCCTTCTCATCATCCGTCTAACGAAATGCACATGGTGCAGTTTCAACGGAGGTAGTTGGAAAACTTTTTGAGCCCTTCTTATAATACCCAATGAAAAACTCATTGCGTATAATCCTATCAAAAACGATTTGTCATTTTTTCTTGGGATTATTCTTTGTGAAGGTGTCTTGATTTACCATTCATGTGCTTAAGGAAAAGAAAACTGGAGCAAGTAGATAAGAGTCGCTAATGAAATCGTAAATGACCGCAAGCTCAAATCTCATCCATACTAAGGCTGAGGGCAGCTGTAGTGAGTGCTCAGTCAGTAAAGACAAGACAGTTATCGATTGGACAGACATACACCAGACACTAGCCTATCTCTCTATTTATTTCTTCTTCCTTCTTCTCACCTCTTCTGACCTCCTCAGTTCTTTCTGAGCATCCCGATTTACGCGAGTAGGGGACATCCCCTAAATAATTGGTCATCAAAAAAAAGAAAAACGTCAGCATAGCAGATAAGATTTTTGTTTAGGCCTAATATGCATATAAAATATTTATTTACATTCACTTGTGAAGCAATTCTGCAATTGTTGCAGTCACTGACTGTTCGATGTAAGCGAATTCTTGTTGATGAACTGCCAAGCAGGCAGTTTCAGTGAGTGAATTGATGCTTTAGCCCCTAAAAATTGTAGCATTGTTATTTCGAGTAAAATTTCCCCAAAGTTGCTCTTTAAGCAAACATTCTTTCTGTGTTTTTGACCTAAGCTTAGGCAATTTACAAATACAAAAGGGGTGAGCAGAAAGTTGAAAACTTTTTTGCATATCACTCGGTGTATATTTTTCCTTTGATACCCGACATCAAGATATATTAAATTGTTGTGAGCATTTGACACAAAACGTTAGAATGACTTCGGACATATCCAGTTCTTCTATTTACTAAATCAACCGATTAAGAATTATATTCTACGCCGACTTAAACCTGACTGTCTCGTTGATCTCTGTCCAGGTATTTTAATGTTAACTCTGAAGACAGAAATTTGCGGGATACCTGAATTAAATTTGGTAAATTGACATGTTTTGGTCGGAGGAAGGGGCCTAGTGTTTCCCCCCTCTAACAGTTTTTATTTTAAACGTATTGGTATTTTCATGCTAAGTACACACGTCGTCATTTTCGAGATAATTTAAATTTATTATGCATTTGAAAGTAGTTGACGTTTTAGAGTATTTTTAACAACAGGTTCCATAGGAGGCTCTTATAGGAAAATAGGTGGCATTTTTAATATTTCTCCGCAAAATGTAGTGAAAAATGGTATTTCGGTGTACTAAGTAAAGGAGGAAAATTTGGATCGAATGCGATCACTTTTTGAATCCTTTCCTCTCATATAAACTTTCCCGCGAAAAAGGGAAGCATTTTGTTTGAGAACTGGAATCCGTTTTTTTGGCGCTTTACGAGAAAAAATGTAGCGCAGAATAGACATTCGACATAAAAGCTTACTAAGCTAAGTTCGGACTACGTAGGTCTATTTTGTGAACCGCAGCACCTATAAGAATTCTCATGAAAAGTAAGCCCTTATGCGACAAGATCTAATGGTTAGCACAAAATTGTTCCCAAATTTATTGCGATAAATTTAAACCATAGGATCGCGACTAACAGCTTAATGGTCGGTGGTTCCAATCTCAAATGCTGTAGCGTTTTCTATACATGAGAGCACACGATCTAAGTTATCCGGCCTCCTCTATATCCATGCTTTGTAAATTTATTTACAAAATATATAAAAAAATACATAAATAAATAAATAAAACTTAAACCACATTAGTCGATTTTACAGACACGCAACAAAGAAAGCAACAAAGTTTACTTTTTTGACATTTTATGACACAAGAAATCTGTAGGGTAATTAAAGATTGCTGTGCTCCCGACTATTTGTTTTTTTTCCGGTTTCTGTATCCACCCTTCAAGTTACTTTTACATGTGTACGCACGTATTCGTTTTACTCTCACATTTCCTCTCCTATGATAGCCACATATTGATAATTTAAGTATGAATTGCATGGTTGAATGGTTCGAGTTCTATTGCTTAGAATTTGGCTTATGCGGTTTGCAAACATTTTACGCAATAGCAAAGAAGTCACCACCCTTCCCACCACCTCATTCTCTTTCAGTGTCAATTTGTTGTGTTATATACATTACTGGACAAGGGCCATTACAATCCTATGAGAATTGGACATATATATACATATATATCTATATAAATGTGCGTATGTTTGTTGATAGCTCACTGTCCGCAACCACAACAGACCCACCAATCATTAATGCATGAGCTGTAAAATCATAATAGAACATAGTGCGGTTGTTGCAGTTGCTTCCTAACAATTCTACAATATACTGTGGGCATGCAATGGAAATTGTGGTTGTTGTTTTTGCTTTTATAACTGTTCGAGACTATAACACATATTGTAAATAAAACTTACACTTGCGTACATCTCTACACGACTCTACACACATACGTTTGTACGGAGAAGCTGCACTGTAAACTACTCTTACACATATATAATTTAAGGATTGTTGATGAGTTGTTGTTGACCGTGCTGTAAGTGAATGTTTTTTGTGTTGTTAAATTTTCATGCAAAACTCTTACCGCCTGCAGCAGTTACTCAGCAGATTGTAGGTGTTTCTCATGTAGTCGCTCGAAAAATGGTGAGGGCTTGTTTGCGTCTGTGTGTATTGTGGGCTTGTAACATATTTGCATTTTCAATATCCTTTACATTTTGTTATAATTCTGCCTTCAATTATTACGAAAAGCAAAAAATGTTATTAACAACTACCAAATTTTGACTAGTAGGGTCTAGGTATTTTAATGAAAATCAGTAAAACCTTAAAAATATCGACAATTTCAAAAACAAAGTTTTCATGTTCCTTTTGTTCAAAGTTGCAATTTTTCTTATGAAGATAGTACGTGTACATCCTTTGTTAAAGCTTAGCATGAACCTGATATATGTGTGCGTGCTGATATGAATCCAAATCCTTGTTTTCCCTTCAAAAGTAACAAGGGGAGCAGTGACCTCTTAAATTCAATCTGTTTTTTGAAATAAATTGAAATGCTCAGCAGCTGATAAGGTCTTTCTCAAGTATCCACCGTCCCTTCAAAAGGAAAGCACTCTTCTCAGATATTTACTGATTGCCTACTTTATGCACCATATAAGCAAAAGAAAAGCAATCATCGCGAAAACTTTCGCCAGCTAAGATTTAAGGACAGGAGGAGACATTTTTGGTTTTCATGTTCCTAAATTTAAACTATGAAATTTCAAGGATGTGCCATTTAATTAATCTTAACTTAATCAATTTTTTTCTCTTTTCGCTCTCTCTCAGTACCTCCCAAACCGGGTCAAAAACGCCCAGCCACTAGTCCAGCTCCTGTGGTACAATCTTCGCATCACTTACAATCGCCTTCTACTACTACAACCGGTGGCGGGAATTCCGCTAATGCTGTGCCGAATCAATCTCCAAATAATCCCAATTCAGCTTTACTTAATCATAGTCTGCCGCCCAATCATTTGGGCACACATTCGCCATCGTTGGTTCAGCAGCATCAACAACATCAAAATCATCAGCAAGCAGTGGCTGCGGCAGCTGCTGCCGCTCAGGTGCAACAACAATTGGTAGGAGTGTCGGGCGCTTTAAATGCAGCTACGACTAGTGCTAGAGGCCCATTTGCTTCGGCTTTGCGTAATTTAGCTAAACAAGCTGACATTAAAGAAGAGGAAGAGGTATCTGCTCGCGATAGAAATGAACGACCGGTAGTAGGGACTAATATTGTGGCTACACCTTCAATAGGAACGTCCGCGGCAGGTGGCGTTTCCATAACAGCGAATTCTCAACAGTCTCGTACGCCTTTATCAAATGAGCGTTTAGGGACGTCATCGTCTTTAGCTGTAGCAGCTTCCAATTCAGACGATCGGTCTTCTGCGGCTAAAAAGAGATCGGCCCCTTCGCCGCAACCCGCCGAAAAGATACCAAGACTTAATCCGGTCCAGAATTCTACAATACAGCCAGAACTCTTAGCGCGTAGCGGTTTTCAACCCTATCGATCTGATGAGCGACTTTTGCATCCGGCTGGTCCTTTTCCATTAGAGGCTTATTCACCATTTGCAGGCTTGCCAGGCATGCCACCAGGTGAGAGAAATATATGAGAAAGATTACTGTTGTCATGTTTGTTTAATTACATGTTCCCTTTTCTAGGCACTTTTTTAAATCCAGCTAGCTTACCGTATAGTGATCAAATGTACTTGGATCAACGTTTTCAATTATTAAGGGCTGCCGGAGCTCATGCTTCGCATCCGCATGCCTTGTACCCGCCTATGGCTTCGCCGTATGCTTCACATTTGTATTCGATGTTACCGGGAGCCGCTTTAGGACTAGCACCTGGCTTACATGAACGTATTAAATTAGAGGAAGAGCACAGAGCGCGTTTAGCCCGCGAGGAGGAACGTGAAAGGGAATTGCAACGTGAGAAAGAGCGAGAATTACGCGAGCAGCGTGAACGTGAACAACGAGAAAAAGAACAAAGGGAACGTGAACAGCGCGAGAAAGAGCAACGTGAAAAAGAGCAAAAAGAAAAGGAAGCTAGGGAACGGGAGATGCGTGAAAGGGAAAAAGAGGCCCGAGAGAGAGACAGGCAGCAACTGCTGTCTTCTCACCACTACTCGAACCCTCTTTACAATCCGCTGAATCGTAATTTGTTAGGCTCAATGATACCGCATCTGAACTTGGGCTTACGCGCTCCCCCAACTCCTCTCCACGGTTTATCGGGGATTTCGCCTTATCACGCAGCAGCCAACCAAAGGCAAAGTCCGCATGGAGCGATGGGTTTGAATTTAGGCTTACCGGGCCTTGCTGGTGTGCCAACGCTTCCACATGTTCCGCCAAATATGCCACATCATTTGCAACAAGCTGCGTTAGGCTTGACTCATCCTGCTGCTGCAGCGGCAGCAGGACTGACCCATCCAGGTTTCTCAGCAGCAGCTTTAGGTCTCGCTCACCATAGCCTTGGTCTTGGTCATCCACACATTTCACCTCATCATCCAGCCATAACTTCAACCCATCAATTACCACCTCAATCAACATCCACTGTTCATACAACTGCGGCTACTACTTCACTCCACACCAGTTTAAACTTAAGCAATTCCAATAGTTCTGCCCAAGTGAGACTGTCAGAGCCTAGCACGAACGTTACATCATCGGTTCCTTGTGCACCAACTGTTGTAGTTAGCAGTTCACACTCTTCAACTCCAACATTATCTTCGCACATACCCTCAATGAGTAGTTCACTGTATTACGCCCATCACCCCAGTCACTTGGCAGCGTTGCATGCGGCCGCCGCAGCCGGGAATCTACCACCGTCAGTCACACAACCGGGAGGCTCAACTTTACCCCCTTTGTCTCTCACCAACAATGTAAATCTCAACTCTTATTCGACGGCATCTGGGAAATTGGCTACACAGGCTTCGGTAACATCGACGAATGCGCAGAACAGCAGTAACAGTGGAAGTAATAACAGCAGCAATAATCGTGCTGTTCCCAGCCCTCACGCCATGCGTCATCATATCGTAAATGTGGTGCCCCAGGTTACTGGCAATGACAAACCGTCTTCGGCAGGCATAGCGCCCCAAACGCATGAACCCACCACATTGGACTTAACGGGATCTAATTCCAATTCCAGCAATCATGCTCCTTCAACGGTAAGCAACGCTGAATCGATACGACTAAGTGGTGCGGTTACGACAAATGAGGTAAACGGTATCGACAGCAGCAGCGGTAGCAGAGAGGATAATAGTAAAGAGCAGACGGAAGATCTTAGGAAATCAGGCTCTCCTATGAATGATAAAAAACCACCGCCAACTAATTCGCCAACAACTACAGCTGCTACTCCCACAACGGGGATAGTCAATAGATCTCCAGAGGCAGCCCAAACACAACAACAACGGAGTAGCCCTACCGGTAGCGGTCAACTAAATGCCGAAACAATCTCTCATTCAACTGGGGGTGGGGGAGGAGGAACAGTGACATCAACCGCAGTTAATCGTAATAGTAATAGTAACGTTAGTCCAGGCCCAGGTAAACATTTAATTACACAATTAGATCAATCACAAAATCCAGAAATAGGTTTAACAACAAAAACTAATACTATAAACGCAGAGGTTCATTTGCATCATCAGCAACAGCAGCAACCACAGTCGCGCACTCGATCTCCTAAATCAACAAATCCTGTAAATATCGAAAATAATAATAAAAATTCTCAACAACAACAGCAAACGCAATCAAACTCAATTAATACGCTAAACAAAACTCAGATGAACCAACCATACTTGACTGCGCCCTTAACGACAACAACACCACCGACGCCAGCACCACTTACACCGGTAATAATCAATACTACATTAACGACGGCAAATAACGAAAATAGTGCCGCTAGTAACACGGTGGTGGCTAGCCAATGCTCCCCGGATGCAATTTCGGTGACAGGCGTCACCTCTACTACTAGTGGTAACACTTCGCCACCCGTCGTAAGTAGTAGTACAAATGCAGCAAATGCTTCGCCGCAAACAAATTTCCCAGACGATGCAATTGTAACAAGCGTTACACCCTCTACAGCTAACACCGCCAGCACTGCCCCCACTATACCAACTAAAGTGAGTAGCAGGTGATCGTGTTCTTACTGTCATCTTAAACGATGCAACATTAAGAAAGAATATTACCAAAAATTCAACTGCAAGTCAAATAACGATACCACCACAAGCGTCATCTTTAAGCGCACTTTTCTTTTATTTTGAGAGGGAAAGGAAACAATAAGATCGGAATGTATAGAGTAAGGTGCAGTTTTTAAGTATGTATGTACTGCTGCGGTGTTAGAAATAGTGTGCTGACGTTACAAGTCTATAAGGATATGCTATGCTTTCATCATAAATACTGGTTTTCAGACGAGTCATTTAATCAACATTTCTATCATTATTCTTAGGACTTATGATAATTTTCAAAGCTGGCCTTTAGACCAACTACACTAACCCAGTTGCTGCTGTTGCTGAAAACAATTTTTTCTTTTTTTACTCTTTTTTTAATTTAAAAAAATGAAGCCAATGTGTCCTTAAAACTATTAAATATTTTGCTTTTTTTATCAATTATCATTTCCACTTTCTATATTATACGACAAAATGTAAATTTTTTCTTGAGTTTGGTAAAAAAAAAAAAAAAAAAAAAAAAAATTTTTTTTATTTTCTAGAGTTAAAGAAAAGAGCCGAACGTTTCAAATTGCTACATATATGTATATATATACATACATACATATATATATAGATACATGTATATATATATATATATATATATTTATAAACGTGATATATATATCATCATATATATATATATATATATTTATATACACGTTTATAAATAAATGAAATTTCATCTTTCAGTTCGTATAATTCTGTTCACTTTATATTGGAACTTTGTTCCTCTTATAAGTGCCTTCAACAATTTGAGAAACCTAAATCTGTTTTTTAGTCATTTCCAAAATTTATTTGTATTTCTATTTGATTTTACTTTGTATTGAATAAATTTAAAATTAAAATGTTAAGAATGTGTGTTTCTAATTATTATTTTTTTTTTTAATTTTTTTTAAAATTAATTTTCATTTAATTTCAATTTTAATTCGTACAGTAATTGCATATGTATTTGTGTAAACATTTAATTTTATGATAATGTATAAAACGATGCTTTAATAAATAATTGTATGTTAAAGAAAAATATTCTATAATTTGCGTTCTTTCTTTTACTTATTATTACTACTTCGTCTTTTTTTTTTTTTAATTTATTAAATATTGTGTTTTTCTACTTTTATTAATTAAATAAAGTTCTTCTTAAACATTTCAATTATTATTCACATTTCCAGATGATACTAAAAATGCCTCTCATGCACTGAGCTCTTTCGCGGCAGCTGCTGCTGCTGCTGCTACCGCTGCCAATACCAGTTCTGCTGCAGCAGAGGAATCCTCTGCTTTATGACATCAACTATTTAAAACTATTAATAATTAACTAGTAAAAAACATAAGCAATTTTGGCATCTATTTTATGGCTGAAAAGTAAAAAACAAAAAAAACAACAAAAAAAAACAACACAAAACCAATTAATAAAAATACGTTACGTTCGGTTGGAGGACAACAAAAAAAAAGTGCAACCAAGAGTCTGAAGTAATTAAAATATTCTGAATGGAATTGTGTGTCTAAAAAGATTTTTAATATTCCAACACATGTTCATAAAATGTAAAATATTTCGGCAAAATTTTTATTTAAAAAAAACAAAAAAACAAAACTTGATCCCAAATGTTTAAAAATCTGAAAGATTGCGTTTTAAATAACAATTAAACTATTCCCGACTTTTGCTTTCTCTATCAATCATTTTTTTTCTACGAATACGTACGATCCTTAAAGCTTTATTTAAAAATCGAATCATGTGGAAAGGCTTACTTTACATTGTTGACTAACGGCCAGTTAGTATATATTGGATACAATCGGCGCTTATGTACACAAAGGTTGCTGTGAAGACTGGTTTTGGGTGTTGGGAGAAAACAGCTTCTCGCAAACTCGATGAAGGAGATGGATGAGTCAGTTGATAGTGCTCGATAGCGTGTGAGTGTTTACTCGAACATAAGATGTCATATCTCAGCTCGAAAGCAAAATAGCTATCGAGCCTCTTGTTCAAACGGAAAATATCGATGCAAAAGTAAATATTCCGTATAATTAATGCACACAGGACGACTACTTAATCTCAGAAATTCCAAACCGTTTGCAAAAATAATAAAATTAAATAATTATTTTCGGTGTTTTTTCCATTTGGTGCCAGAAAATATGAAAATGGATAAATGAATCTGAAATTAAAGAAAACAGATGAGAAAATTATACTCGTTCGCGACCGAATCTTTTATACCCGTCAACGTTATCCTAAAAAGGACAAAAAAAAGTAAAAAGAGTTAAATTTTGATGCTCTATAATATAAAGTGGGCGCGACTGATATTTTCTATTTTCAGAAGAGTCGTTTTCGTCGAACAGGCGTGTGGGCGTTGTAGGCGTGTCCTTTGAAAAGTTTCGATCACTTCCAAATTTTTTTACAACTTTGTAGGCGATATCTGACAGATATTTTGGCATTTAAGTTTGGCCGACGGGCAGATGGACAGACGAACACGCTTTGGTGCATTCCGAATTTGAAACTGGCTATGTGTTTATATACTTCATGGGACTAAATGAAATTTTGATAAACTGTAATATTGGATAGGCGTAGTCAGTTTTTACCGTTTTTTATGCGTTTGAATTTTTTTACCTTTATTTCCTTATGGGTAATGATGAAAAAACCAATTTTTTATTTCATTAGAAAAAAAAACATGGCGACAATTTACGTGTTACTGTAGGCGTGTCTTTCGACCCATTTGGGCCATTTTCAATATCGACCTGTGTGCCAAATTTGAAGTCGAAAGCTTAATTTTCTCTAATGGAAGAGTGTTTACAATAGACATTGCACAGACGGACACGCGAACATGCTTAAATCAGCTCAGAATTTGGTGCTCATCAAGAATATACATATATATATACATAGCTTGTGAGGCTGAAGCTTCCTTCTGGCGTTTCAATCCCGTCCTTTGGTGGTGGACATAAAAATTCTTGGACAAAAAAGTGTAAATATAGCGTTACTACAAACTATTCAAAGTGTATTCTGGAAGTGTGATATATAAGTTCCGTTTAGGCAGAGTACAGATGGGCAAGTACAATACGGAAATTATTAACATCAAGCTGGCTACTAAGAAAGGATGATGTGAACCATTTACATCAACAGTGATATTTTTAATTCAATTCATTAAATTTTGTTCTATATTTTTTTTCGTAGGTTCCAATTTTTCCACAAATTTCTTTTTCAGATTTTTTCTACCCCTTCTTTGCATTATTTTATTATACGTACACTCATAATATTAAAAATATTGCTTTGTAAATGCATCCGAGCGAGAAGCCCAACTCAATACGAATACCATTAACGCAATATGCAATCGTATTATTATGGTCTTTCGTATTGTAAGATAGCTCGATAACGAAAACCGTAAAGTGATCCCATTGCTTTTTTTGCCATAGTTTTCATGGCTTTATATCAATTTTAATAACGGTCTCGAATATCAATTCCACTATAAAAAAAATGTTGTTACGTCAACAAAATGCCGAAAAGTGCTTGTGGCTGCTTTGTCATGTCTGCGTGATGTTGCTTACAATACCGTTAACCGTTAATGGCCTACAGCGTGAATTCCTCGGCACTACTCCTTGAGCACCAGATCATGAAACACGTTATATGAGCCGTGCACTGAATGTACTTCAAATCACAATTGTTTTCGATTTTGCATCACTTTGTGGGTAAATTAGAAATTATGTTTCTATAATCACTTTCGATAAGGCGACCGTCTTTGAATCGTACGGCCTTGAAGAAGATACATTCCTTTTATATCGTCAAAGACACCTGCTATAATGTATGTTAGATTGGCAAGAAAGTTTTGTCGTATTTTAAACAAAAGTTTAAAGTTTAAAGATATGCGGTGACGACGACAAAAGACGAATGATAGATGCAGAGTTGCTTTGCAAAGGCAAACTGTTTGGATGTCATTTGCTCTCCAAAGTAGACCGCAAAATGTCGTTATTCTTCTTTGCAGTTGAAATCTCCAGGAGTAAATTTGGCGAACCACCTTTAGCTCATTTGAACATTTACGACTTTATTGCACAAGATGCGACATAAGTTTTTACGACTAATCGACGTGTTGCTGTCTTTCTCGAACTCGTATCAAATGCAACGTCTTAACTGCGCTTTATTCACTCTGCATTTCGCGAACAGTAGATGAAAAGTATTGAAAGCAGTTCTCTTATATTCTACCCGAGCTGTATTTCGAGTACTATTGATTCATATGCTCAGCAATACGCTCTGACCTGATAAGAAAAATTACATACAGTTAACCAAACGCGACAGAATTTTCGCGCCAACATATAACGGATAAAAAAAAATTTGGTGAGCTTAGGCGAATGTGTTACTTATGTTATTCGTAAGAATTTTTTAAAGTTGCGAAAAGTGTTTATATTTGTATGTGATTTCGAAACTTTTAAACTAGAAAACTTGAGGTATATTTGTGTTGCATTACCCACGAACACTTAAACGGCTATAGCTATGTAAAATCGAAAATGAATGAAAGAAAATGAAAGCGTTATAGCCAGGCAAAATGACTCTCTCTAGTACTATAGTACTCTATAGCATTGTATTTGTCATAAAGCACGAAAAATGAACACTTGTTGCCATGTGATGGTTCATTTTTCATAAAGAGTTCCGAAAAATAAGGCTGATATGGTCAAATCACTTAAAAAGTACATTTGGCTGCCCTATGATGACCTATTTTTTGTTAGAAAGTTTATATGGTAGGAGGCTTAAGATGCGGTCCCATTTCATCGAAACAGTCAACACTGACTTAGCGTTCCCGAATGTTATTATTATCATTATTGTTATTAATTTAGTCAGACAAATAAATTCAAAGACTAAAGTCTTAATGCACTAACATCTGAGGCTATCGGATATTTATTTTTAGGGAGAAAACTTAAAAATTGTATTTTTTTTTCGGTTTTTGATGCGTTACTTCACTTGTCGTACAAGGGTATATTAAATTTGTGCGCATGTATGCAACGTCCAGAAGGATATGCAATAGGCTTGCTTTTTATTACTCCGATCGATTCAAAAAGTGATTCTAAGTGTGTCTGTCCGTTTTATTTCCTCATGTTCAACTTGTAGCTTGGTGTGTTGCGATATTTTGGCGAAGTATGGTGTATGGAATTATGGTTTTGGCCTAAGGACGAACACTATTAAAAATGGTTGAGATGGGACCACTTTTTCTATCACTACCCATGTAACGCAGTCTCTTGAAAGGTCGTTATTATCAGCAATTGTAGGGTAGAATAGGGCTGTGGCCAACTATAGTGCTTTTACTTATTTTTTATGCATAGAGTCCATCCTTCAGCCAAATGATGTTTGTGTACAAATTTCACCAATGCTTAGCACAAATATATATAGACGGAGGTCAGGTGAACCGATTATCGATTCAGAAAATTGTTTTAAACTTATTGAAATAATAGCAAATGTATCTCCCGCAAATGTTCGAAACGTTCGCAGAACGGTTTAATAAGAATATATTTACATGAATTTTCTTCTCTGAAATATATTCCATTTGAAAATATTTTGTTATTCTTATTAAGGAACTTTGGAACCAACTGAGAGAGTATCTCTTACTTACGAGATTTTTCATATTCACCGTATGACGATGAAGACATAATTTAATCATCATTCGGTTCATGTTAAATCATATGCATGTTAAATCATACACTTGATTTTTTTGTGCCTGTCTATCCGTCTGACTTTTATTGAACTTTTTGCGAACGTAAAACTTGAGGGAAAGTATATATATTTTGGGTGTAAATGTGATGAGCATACGAATACTATTACAAAAGGAGTTTTTATCGATTACCTTACTAATTTCAATATATATATATCCGTTTAATATTTGCACAAATGTTAAACATTGCAAAGCAATATTTAATTCGCTGGAAGACAATATGGTGGCGTATCCCAACAACATCGCAAGTAATGTTCCTTTTTTGTCCATTGTTTATCACTTTCGATATTACATTATAAATAATATTACAAACAAAGTTTTATATTTTTCAAGAAATACCGAAAAATTATGAGAGTGAAAAAGGGAAAAGAAAAATTCAAAACTTTAGACTCTTCTCTTTTTGTGCAGAAAGCAACCGCCATCCTGTTTCATTATAAAGTTTATAAATAGTCAATAACTTATGTATGCATGCCTGTGTGTGTGTGTGTTTTTTTTATATTTTTTTTTTTTTAAACATTAAAACTGTAAATTGTAAAAAAAATTAACATAAAAATATGTATGAAAAGAAAAGAAAAACATGAAAATTGATAAAATTAGGTTAAATTGAATTCAATGTGATTTCTTCTTCTTTTTTTAAATACTCCAAATAACTCTGACATTATTCGTATTTATTCATGAGTTTTTCTAATTTTTAGTAGAAAACTCATACACAAATAAATCCCCAAATTGAAAAAAATAAAATAAAATAAATAAGAAAATTATCTTCGGCCGCGACCGAATTTTTTATACCCATCACCGTTATTTCAAAAAAAGCGAAACAACTAAATTTCCATACTCTGTAATGTTGGGTGCACATGGGTGGTTTTTCCTATTTTTACAGAACAAAGGTGAAAATTTGTATCTTGTGTCTGAAGAAGCGATGTGCATTTTTCCACCGTGAGTACGTTTACCACCGCAATTCACAGACAGACTGCAGAGACGGAGTGACAAACCTATCTAGCACGGATCGCATTTGATAATAATCAATAATAATGTAGACCTTATAGGGTCTTAGAAACTTCTTTTTGGGAAAGAATGAAATTTCAATACTCGATAATATCGACTACGAATACCCGATTTTTTGCACTTTTACAGGCGTACAGGCGTTGAAGGACCATCCATAGTGCAAATTCTTATCGTTGTGGTTTATAAGTAATGAGCGAAAACCCGAATTTTTTTTATTTTTGAAAATAGAAGCGGTCTCAGGTTATATAGTGCTGCGGGCACCGATTTGGCCGATTGTGCCCGAGCTCAGTAGCAACCTGCGTGTAAGGACTTCCAATGTTTCTGTCATATTTGAAGCAGATATTGTCCTTTTTGCGGCAAGATGGATATCTGCCATAGACGTTACGAACAGAGACAAAGGAGTGGACATGCTTAAATCGGTTTAGAATTTGATATATACATCCCTGAGTGTTCTATGGGTATAAAAAATGATGATTCATCTTAAGACCGATCTTCTTATATACCAATCACCAGGCGTCGACGCATTTATTACAATGAATACAATTAGAGAGTCAAAGTTGAGTTTGTGTCCACTTTACTGTACTGGACTTGAACCTTGAGCTAACTATGGCTTCTAGATCATTTGCTTTGCAATTCGCCTTAAGAGCCACACACACAATTCGACTTGAAGTTACGCCTTTTTAGCATAAGAGAGTAACGCCAAATACTTTTTTTTGACATTCTTTGTGGTTTCCCGCCTTGCTACCGGAAAGAGTTTGCAATTTCAAAAATTTTTTTATTAGATTTAATTACCAATCAGTATCAATAAGTATCAAAGAATTTCTAGAAATAGAACGTCATTAAAATCCATAATATATTGTTTAGCGAAACAACTTTTACACTGAAGATGATCTCTCTATAGCAGAGGGTCCGACAACTTGAAGAACAACTGTTGGCATCGTTGAAAACTCCTGAAAACAGCCTGTGAAACATAATTAATCCACCTACTAGAAGATTATGGGCTTCGCTAGATATCTTTGGATACATTCGGGGGAACTTGACTACAGATCGGTTTTTTATACCTAAACTTTTGTGGAAGTACATATACAGGATTTGCTGCATTTGCCTTTGCACGCACTTAAGGTTCGTGTGATACAGAAATTCCCTCCAAAGCTATCGATTATGCCAAGAAGATTTTAAAGTTTCTTTCACGATCTTCAGTGATGCAGGCTCATCATGGGCTTGACAACACAAAGTAATTTCGATTTGCACATACGAGTGTGGATGTACACACGTTGTTTTTGGATTTCACATTTTTCGGTAGTAGTGTCAATGAGCGACTGTAGACTATTTCAATGAACTCACGCAGTGAGCGTAGCAACTTCATTTTTTAAGCAAATGTGGAATGAGGCATGCCTCGGTAATAGAAAGCCCAGGCCTAAGTAAAGATCTCCGAAGAGACCTTCAGCTTTTTAGTGTTGCAAAACAATTAAAAACTCTATAGTGAGACACGGGACATCCCCTACCCTACATACCCGACATCGCTTCGCTTAATATAGTTACTCATATGAAGACTTTTTTGAAAAGGCTTTATACGGGCAGTGGACGAAAAAGCAAACAAATGGGCATATATGCGAAGTATATGAAAAAGTATTTCGATCCGAACCATTTTCAACAATGTTTCATCGATTCACCAAATTTCGCCAAAACATCTCAAAAAATTGCGACCTGTGCAACATACATAGGAAGACATCGGACGGACAGACGAACAGACAAGTTCAGATCAGGCATAACAAAATGTGACTCTATCTCAAGTCTTTCTGAGTATTGCATACTTTCCGACGAACTTAATACACATAAGTGGTGTAAAGGAAAAAGAAATATAGCACATTTACATATAAAAAGAGGGATTAGCAATAAAGATTTAGAAGTTATTCAGGGAATATACCGTGTACTCAAAACGGACAAAGGGCCCATAATTTCCCACAGACAAAGACACATCGAGTGGGCCGCCAAGATGCCCCTGTGATGGATATAGAAATTATTGGAAAATTTCTCAAGTTTATAATAAATAAATGATCTCTATTTCAATTTTAATGCATTTTTGCTGTCAATATATTATTTTTTTTCTCAAAATTTTAAAATTAAAAAAAAAAACAACTGAAATAAAACCAAAAAAAAGAAAATTAAACTATTTCGAAAATCTTGAGCCATCTGTGATACAAATACAAAAAATAAATAAAAAAAAAATATTAATTAATTAATTTAATAAAAAAAAATATATATATATACCCTTAACGAACAAGAGCAACACAAAAGAACAAAATTCAAAATTTAAATTAAAAAAAGAAACTAATTTTGGTAAAAATGAGATTAAAAACAAAAAAAATAAATTATGTACAATATTTTAAGTATAATTGCGCATATGTGTATATGTATTACTACGAATAAATATATATATACAGATAATAAAACGTATAAAAAATAAGTTTTGTTATTATTATTATTATTATTATTATTATTATTATTATGATTATTACAAATATTTTTTCTAGTTTCTTTTTATATTACTTTGAAAAAAAAAAAAAAACAAAAACAAAAAGGAAAGATAAAACAAAGCCACACAAAAAATAAAATATTATCTACACTACTTCAAAATACTCTTAAACGAAAATCCAATAAAATAAAAATCTAGTTAAATATGAACAATAAAAAGAGCAACAACAACAACAACAACAAACGAAAGCTAAATGAAATTTTAAAAATATAAAATTACCGTTACACCATAATCCGCATGCAAAATATATAACTAAGGAACAAACCTCTACGCATTCGCTCAATCATTCATTAAATAATTGGATGTTAATACAATTCTAAGTAAAATTGTTAGTAAAAAAAAAAATTTTTTTTTCTTTTTTTTTGTTAACAAACAAATTCTCTTTTAAAAAAAAAAAAAACACATTATCATTACCAGTCATCACCAGCTCATAGATATCAAAAGTTATAAATAAATAATAATAAAAAAAAAAAAAGAAAATACAAAACAAATATTGTGTAATTAACCCTTAAAACTTAAAAAAAGAAAAAAAATAAAAACATAAAACTTCTTGAAAATCCGTATGATTTTATTGAATCTTATAAAGAAAAAAAAAAAAACAAAAAGAAAAAACAAAGAAACTAAAATAAACACAGTAAAATATAAAATGAAATGTTTTTTTTATAGAAAGTTCATATGTTAGAAAGTCCTCAGCGATGAGTTGTTCAATTTTTCATATAAATATTGCGACGATGTTACTGGTAAGGATCACTGTACATTTTGACTTCGATGGGTAATCAGTGAGCCGCCAATGCTGAGCCGTCGAAAAGAAGAGCTTGACTTTTTTAAACCAGGGATGTTATACTTCTGTTACCTGTCCCTGCTTCTAGCACAGATTTTGCAGAATGCATGCGTAGCAGAAAAAATTTTTGTTCAATTCGAATATAGAGTATGTTAAGTTTGTGGGGACGTACGTTACACCGAGAATGGCCTAAGATAGGCCCTCTTTTTATTGCAGCGATCAGTCCAGATGATTCTAAGTTTGTCTGTCTGTCTGTTGTTTATCCATTTATTTTCATGTTTAACTTACGGCTCACAATTTTTGAGTTATTTTGATGAAATTTGGTAATGATGTGTTTTGAACCAAGTGTAAACGCTTTTGGAAATGGTTTTGAACGGTTCCACCTTTCTACCACTCCTCATGTAATAAAGCTTTATGTTGAAAGATCGCGAAATTGAAATAATTACAATTTTCAAAATTTCTCGAGAATACTCGTTGTAGTATTTTGACGTTTTAAATTGGACTGAAAAATTTAGCTCAGCTGGGGCACTTCGTTGAACCCTCTTTCATATAAACGTTCCTACGAAAATTGACTCTTTGCGTGGCCAAAAGTTATAGTTCTCAGTATTTCGTGGTGAAAATTTTTTCATCACTGTAAAATGATAAAAGATTAATCTTAACGAACTTGGACTTGCAGGTCTATTTTTTAGGATACCGTCACATATAAGGACTCTCACGAACCGTAGACCCATATAAGCGAAAAATACCGTATTGCTAATGTTTTATGATGGAAATTTCTTGATGACAGTAATTTGATATTAAAATGGAGTGGACCATAGTTGAACCTTTCCATTTCCTTGGTCCCTTTTTTAGAACCTAACAAATAAAATTTTTACCATGAAAAGCACGATTTTCTATGGAGAGAAACTCTATTTTCTAAGTGGTTATGACGGAAACTGAAAAATATTAAAATTTTTAGGAAGTAAATTAAGTTTGCTAAATTTGGATCACCATCTGATGTCTTGGGAATCCTCCAATATGCGGGCAAAACGGTTGAATAACTGTACTACGCGAAGCGGTCCGGTGTATCTAGTCGTTAGCTTTGCCCAACTATAATGTTCTTGCTTGTTTCTTCTGTCTTCTTTGAGAAAGCTTCTGCAATTTCAGCCTCTCTTTGTAATGTTTGTACGCAAGAAGAAGACTATACTTAATTTAGCGGGTGCCGCGGTTCCTCCCTAAGATAATTTTTTTCGTTGGAACTTCCTTGAGTCGGATGCCCGAAAATTAATAATCACTATCTTTAGGTACAATAATTAACTTTACTCATGGGCTTCTTAGACTTAGGGTTATGTACACTCTTTAACTAACGACGTCTACGTTTAGCTATTTAAAATTTATTTAACCGGGAAACTATTTATGGTGGCGATTGTTAGACTAAGCACTACGAACTTATACGTAACGCACCGGATTTCGCATCTATGCTCTGCTCCACGACTTAGCGCTGATTAAATAGCGTTGATGGAATTCGTTCTCTATGTTTCAATATTTTACGAGTTTCCAATCGGTTTTTTTTTAATTTTTCTTGCACAAAAGACCCGAGCACTTCTTAAAGGAAGTTAGGGAAGAATACTTTTGATCTCCTTTATAAGGTCAGACGTTTCGCTGTTCAAAACTCTTTGCAGTGCAAGAAAATGAAAGAAATCATATTTTGAAGAGGCAAGGAGTATACATTTGCAAAAGACTACGTAAATTGACTTTAGAGCGCATTCTTTGGCGAAATAGAATTAAAATACAAATACTCACTTACTTATTTTTATATATTGCTTTTATAACCATCACCAAAGCATTTTGTTAAAACATTGGCAACGCGCAGAAGGAAGTATCAGATACCCTTAAAATTATATGTATTCTTGATTAGCATCAAATTCTACATTGATTTAAGCATGTCCGTCTGTCTATCTGTGTGTCTGTCCGCTTGTGATATGTGCGTTCTAAGCAGTCTGCTGTAAACATTCTCTCTGTTTTTCAAAAGGAAAAAAAATAGTTTTTTGCGCATTTGCTTATAAATTATAGCAGATAAATGTACAACAATTTGCACGTATATTCTATTGGCGATGCGGTAGCATCTGTACAAAAATGAAGAAAATTGACCGCGTATACCCAATATTATAATGTATCAAAATTTAATTATTTTTTCAATACCTTTATAACGCGCAGAAACAAGCTTGCACCTAAGCTTGCACAAGCAATGCACCTAAACATGCTCGTCTCTTCATCTGTCCATCTATCTGTCTGCTCAACTATGTACTGTTTGTGGTACATATTCTCCCATTAGTGAAAATGAAAAATATCGCCTACAAATGTGCAAAAAAATTTGGAACTGAGCTGAACTTTTCAAAGGACACGCCCACAACGCGACAAAAACTTTTATTTTGAAAATAAAAAGAATCAGCTTCCCTCGCTTTAGAGCGTAAAAATTTGGTTCTTTTACATGAAGGATAACTTAACGTAACTTACTGTTGCGGATTAGCTGGTTAAAGTCAGGCGCCATGGTTTTTAAGTTCTCTCTAAACCGAGAAAGACCATTATGGCCAATTACTATCAATTTTTTGCTTAAGGTTGATTTTCACTCAACTCTTCTTCTTGTGTGTTGCGCCGTCGTGTCATAGATAGCCAATTATTCTAATTTGATCTACGAATGATCGACCAGCAAGACACTGGTGTCCAGTTTTAGGGGTTTCGACATTGATGTTGCTGCCTGATGCCATATTCAATTGTTTTAAGCTTATTTATTACTTGTTGTGTATCCTTTCTTAACGAAAATTTCCGTTTTGCCCGAAATACAAGCAATCAAAGACGTTTCTATTTAAAAAAAAAAAAGAAGCCTCCGGACTGCATTTTGGTGCCCCCTGCTCAAGTACTTGGATATACATTAGATAATTAACTTTATTTTCATAAAATTTTTAGTTTGTATATTTACAATTATCTTAAAGCTTAGCTCAATCGAACAATAATGGGTCCATTAGTAATAGTAAAAGAAATTATATTTTACACTGTTTCTTGTGCTTGGCGGTATTCGAATACCGATCCTCGTTCTTGGAATTTATGAATATTCTTTCTAGTGTTACTCTTACTTGTGCCGTCTTTACTATTATCGTCATCACCTGTGTAAGTGCCGTAACCACCACCACCTGGAGTTTTCATAACAAACATATCCTTAAAAAAATAAAAAATTGAAAAATAAAATCAAACTCATGCTTTTTCTTTAAGCGCTTACCCCTGTTTCAACATCAATGCAAGTTTTGCCACCCAACGATATAATGCGACCATCAGGTTTATATAATAAATTGAGGCCACGTTTGCCTGGTTCACCGCCATTCAAACCATACGGTTCTAAAGTTCTACGTTCTGTTAAAATCGACAAAGTAACTGGTTTGCGGAAGAGCAAATGTCGTTCTACGCCTTCGCCACCGCAAAATTTCCCCTTTCCACCCGATGCATCTGTTCTTAAGCAGAAACGTTTTAAAATAATCGGGTAACGTAACTCGAGTATTTCAGGATCAGTTATGCGGGTGTTGGTCATGTGAGTGTGTACACCGCCAATTCCATGCCACGACGGACCGGCTCCAGAACCTCCAGCGACAGTTTCATAATAACCCCATTGCTCATCACCAATCGTGACATTATTCATGCAGCCCTGTGAAGCGGCACATACTCCAAAAGCTTTTAAGACCGTATCCACTACTCGTTGAGAAGTTAAAACATTGCCGCCCACCACAGCAGCTCCATCTGAAGGATCTAATATAGAGTTTTTAGGTATTTTTATTTGAATAGGACTTAGACATCCCTGATTTAAAGGTACGTCATGGCCTACCATGCAGCGCAAACAATAAATTAAGGCGGATAGGGTAATAGCGCGGGGAGCATTACAATTGCCCCAAACTTCTGGGCCGGATCCAGCGAAGTCACATTCAGCAAATCCCTTATCCGGATCTATGGTTACTTTTAAGCGAATAGGAGTGCCATCATCCATAAATTCTTCTGCTCGCAAAACGAAAGATCCTGTTCGTTTTAGAGTATCTATTGCTATTTCTTTTAGCATATCACGTACGGCTATTTCAGCATTTTGTTGAATATACAGCATATAGGCTTGAACCACTTTCAAGCCATAGCTATCGATTAAATCTGAAACAAGCTGTATACCTTTCTGATTAGCTGCTATTTGAGCTTTCAAGTCCGATATGTTGTCAGATAAATTCCTTGTGCCTGTGGCTCCCTTTGCTCCCGTCGGCGTAGTGAAACGCTCTGTAACTTTCTTTTCTTGGAAAACGCCGTTCTCTACTATGAGGAAAGATTTAAATGAGGCGCCTTCCTGAGCCAAGCTAGTAGAATGGGGTGGCATAGAACCAGGCGTAATTCCTCCAATATCTGCATGATGACCTCGAGAAGCTACGAAAAAGACAGGGCCGTCGTGTCCCCTGTAAGATATATTTGAATGATAATTGATATGGATAATGAATTTAGACGAAACTCACTTGTAGAATACCGGAGTAATAACAGTTAAATCAGGCAGGTGTGACCCACCAGCCTGAGGATGATTTGAAAGTATAACGTCACCATCTTTTAGGGATTTTCCTCGAACTTTCAACTGGTATTGTACAGTCTCTTGCATGGCCCCCAAATGCACAGGTATATGCGGAGCATTGCTAACTAATCCGCCATCGTTTCCGAATAAAGCGCAAGAAAAGTCAAGTCTCTCTTTAATATTAGTCGAAATGGAAGTGCTTTGCAAAACTCTGCAAAGGAAGATAACCTTCAGTATCACACATCCATTGGGAATTAACTCAGTTTTACCTGCCCATTTGTTCAGCGATGCTCATAAACCTATGACTGAATATGCTCAGTTGTATCGCATCAAGTTTCTCATCGATCTCACTTTGCTTAGAGGACTTGCTATGCACGTGCACGATCAAATCTCCATATTCGGTTACTTCAAGTTCGCAGTCGGGCTCCAGCACAATTGTAGATAATTTGTCAATAATCAAAGCTGGACCGTTCACACGATGTTTATATAAAAGATTCTCTGCTAAATAAATTGGTGCGTTGAGCAATCCCTGCTCAAAGTGTATGGACGTACTGGCTTCGGCTTTGGGTTGATGATCTTTAGCCTCTGCAATTTTGTTTACAGGAGAAGCTGATGTTTTCCCCAGCCCTCTTACACGCACATCATCAACAACAATACGACGATTCTCTAAAATAAAGCCATATTCAGTACGATAACGCTCCAAAAAACTCTCTTGATAGGCATCTAACCATTTCGTGCCAATGGAAGATTTCTTGAAAGGTGTACACATTAAAGCACCATCTGTGCCTTCGTAACGCAAATGTAGATAAGATTCCAACTCAATCTCTTTGAAACCTTGATTTTCTAAAGTGAAACGGCATCGTTTTTGTAAGGAACTTAAAATTTGCTTTAAATTGTCCTCATTTGCAGATGACAGGTCTAAGCCGCAAGGTTCTTGCAATTCTTGAACAACATCAGCCAGAGCCATGCCATAAGCTGAAAGTATACCGGCGTATTTATGTATTAACACTTTAGAAATGCCCAATTCGCGAGCTATGGCGCAAGCATGTTGCCCGCCCGCACCGCCAAAGCACACTAAAACATGTTTTGAGGTATCTAAGCCACGAGCTTGTGTCAAAGCTCTTATGGGACGACACATGGCCTCGTTGGCTACACGTATAAAGCCCAAAGCCACTTTTTCGACTGACATTTGTGCTCTGTCCTTTTGACTCAAGTTAATCGTTTCCGTTAATTCTGCAAATTGTTTTCGCGTCGCTTCAATATCTAAAGATTCATTTTCTTGAGGCCCGAAAATTTTAGGAAAATACTGTGGTAGCAAACGGCCCAATATTAAGTTGGCATCGGTCACAGTTAAAGGACCGCCTTTTCTATAACAAGCTGGCCCTGGATGAGCACCCGCACCTTAAATATCAAAAACAGAATATCAAAAATAACTCTACATAACATTTGAGGTAATCTACTTTCTGGGCCTACAACAAATAAGCCTGAACGAAAGAATAAGCGGGAACCGCCACCAGCAGCTACAGTGTTAATATCCAATTGCGGGGCTTGAATCGTGACTCCTGCTGTTGTGCTTTCCACTACATGTTCATATGAGCCGGCGTAACGCGATACATCTGTGGACGTGCCACCCATATCAAAACCAATCAATGGCAAAGCTGTTTCCCGTTTTCCTGTCATCGCATAGCCTACCACACCACCCGCCGGACCCGATAGTATGGCCCGAGCTGCACGAAATTTGTCAATCTGTGTTAGACCACCGTCAGACTGCATAAACAAAACTTCAATGCCTTTTAACTGATCAGCGAAACCAGATTTGAAACTATAGAAAATAAAATATTGATAAACAAACCAAGCAATAAAATAAAAGGTACCGCCTACCTATTTAAATATCGTACAACATGTGGTGTTAAGTAAGCTTCGGCGCAAGCCGTATAACCTCTAGGAATCAAACGGCTCATCGGCATAGCTTGATGTGAAAGTGTGATGAAGTCAAAGCCTAGTTTTTTGGCTATTTCGCCAATTTTCAACTCATGTTCTGAACAGGAATAGTTATGGGCCAAAACTACTGCTAAAGAATTAATACCACGATCTTTGATAAGCTGTAAGGTCTTAGTGACTTCATCTTCATTTACGGAGCATATTTCAATGTATTCTGAATCACCCGCGCCTTGCAAAATTTTCCAATTTTTCTCTAATAAAGGAAGTTTTGAAAAAAGTCTCAAGCGGTGTCATATAAAAACATACTCTCTTTTAATTGACACTTATCCTTTTGGGCGGGAACAATACGACAATTTACCTCGGAGACAGTACTATATAAGTTCGAAGGTTTTTGTATATCTAACTCAAAAATTTTTGGTCGTGCCTGGTTGCCAATATAGAGCAAATCACGGAAACCTTCATTTACCAGCAAAGCCACTGGATCACCTTTACGCTCTAATAAAGCATTAGTGGCTACAGTGGTGCCCATACGTATCCAATCTATTTGAGAAGTATCTATTAAACCATCTTCGCCGATAGCTTTACCCGTTTCCTGGAAGAAAATATTTAGGAGGTTATATTAAGTAATTAGTAAAAAATATTGCAGTTTCAATACTCACCTAAAATGCGTACGTAAGACAAGTTTATGAAAATTTTTTAAGTCCTTATTGATTATGGATGAGCCACATAATCGATCGATATTATAATTTTTTTGTGTTAAACAAATTATAAATCGATATATCCTCATGAGTTAGCCATGAGATCTTCCCTTGTGCTTGGGACGGCTTTAACTAGGAGGGGCCAAAAAAAGGACGAAGTCTTTTTTACTCAAGAAATTGACCAGAGAAAATAAAACATTAATATTTTTGGCATAATTCTTGAGGTTTCAGAATTCCAGCGGCAAGCGGACGAATAGAGAGGTAAGTATATTCGCTTAGAAAGTCTAATTGATAAAGCATTCGTTTCTGTTACTTCTTTTAAATTCCAGCAAACGGAAGAACATAATAAAGTTTGATTTCTATAATGTTGGGTATGAAAACATTGTCGGAAAAAGAAGTCTTGGATTCAATCCCAAGTCATTCATTGAATGACTAAGTACGACGGACTGAACTGATTCCTTCGACTTTTTTGATTTTACTTACTTCTTGCAAAATGCGTTTTATGCCTTCACGAGGAGCATCACTATAACGCAATGGATCCTTCAGAAAGTAATTTCAATGTACGCACACGACCATCTGGACATAAGCACATAACATCTGTAAAGGTACCGCCACGATCTACGGCAAAACAATATTTACGATCACTTGTTGCTTTGGTGGAGAACGTCATCTCGCACTTTAATCTTGGATAAAATTTCTGTGTGAAATACTTTTATTATTTAACTTATTTTAACTAACACCGTTATTAATATACTTTGATAGACAATCTACACAAAACATTTACTATTTACTTGTGTACGTAGAAAATTTAGATAAAATCTATAAAAATGCATGAGGAAATTATCACAGTTACTATCTCTTGTTGATAAGCAATTAATAAGCTTAACGATCCGTTAAGAGTTGCCAAGTGATGCTAGCAAAACCTCCAAAAGTAAGCAACCGAATGCAGAGTAGAATTAAAAAATACATGTCACCATTGAAATCGTATTTAAAACCACAGTCGGCAAGCTCGTCTCTTAAGTAATGCGCCGTTATTTACTGACAGTGTTATTTTACTCATCACCGAAGGATGAGGGATATATTCATTTTGTCAGAACATTTGCAACGTCCAGAAGAAAGCATCGGAGGCCCCCACAAAGTATATATATTCCTAATTAGCACCAATTCCTAAATCAATTCAGGCAATGGGACACGTCCACAGTACTATGTAAAGTGAAAAAATGGCTGAAAATTTGGTTCTCGCATTTTTTTGTTCTTTTTAGGATGACGGTGCTGCGTATAAGAGATTCGGGCGTGACCGAATATAATTTTCTTACGTGTTGTTTTAAATATTGATTTAAGCACGTTTGTCTAATAACAAAGATGTCAGTATCTCAGTATCTCAGTTTCCAAGTTTAAACACTAGATAGTTTCACACAAGAGGGTTTTCAAATCAAAGAACACACACGAATCAAAACTCCTTTTGATTTCATAGACAAAATTATAGTCACTTTATTTACTCTTCGTACATGGTAAAAGAGTCTTCATCTTATAATCTAGTTCATAAATTTATTGCATATGCGACATTGATTACGCGCTACATTTTTTGTTGCAAGCAACTAATGAAAGTATACAAGTAAAAAGTAATTTGAGATTGTAGATTGCCGCGCAGACAGTGGGAGACAAACGCAAAAATACACTGGTGTCTTGACATTGCATTTGCCCTACAATCAGGGTCACTCACCCTAGCCAAGACGGTAGATGTGCTATTGATGCATTTTACATCAGTTACTATTGCTACTGATACACACATCCATGGGCATTCCAACTTTTGCCATCTAATCTTCTCAACGTAGTTATCAGTCTTTGAGAAAAATCTACTTTTCTTTTAAAATCCATATCTATATTTTCTAGCCGACTAATCGTTAAGGGGATGTCGCCTATTCGTGAAACACGGTGACGGCCAGAAAGAAGAAGTGAAGAAAGGGAAATATATAGGGAGGTGGCCGCTGTCTAGAGGGTCTGTGCACCCAATCGGTAAGTGTTATGTTATGCCTTTACCGACTGAACACTCACTATAGCTACGACCACTCTGCCGCATTGAGATTTGAAGTTTTTTCTTCCCTATTCTGGTATTTTTTATTATAAGTCGCAACTCTCACATGGAACAGATATATTAGCATTGTTCAGCCTTTATATCAGAAGTGATCGAGTGAAGCCTATGCGATTTACTTGAGAATAATAGGACAGTTTTGTCCTACGAACATGTAAAAAATTTTTTTGCTTTATTACTTTTCCATATCTTGCATTGTCTGCTTAGATAACTCACGTATTGCAGTTATTGTTTATTAAGGTGCTCCTCAAGGAATAAAGCTCTTTTTTTTAATCCATTGCTAACCATTTATTTTTTATGATTCATTTCTAAGGATTGCTTAAAGCTATATTGTCCTGATCTGTACGTTTGACATACTTTAAAAGCCTGACTACGGTTGAAGGAGTTACACCTTGTATACGGCTGGCAGCTGCTATAGTCTGGGGTTGTATCATAGTCAATTTTTGACGTTCTTCATTGGACAAACTTAGACTTTTGGAGAAATAATCAATATCTTTTGGTATGATCAAATGTTCTTCACGTCTCACTTCGGTTACTTCTTGCATTTGCTCTTCAATAAAATGACTGTACAAAGCTTCTATTTTAATTCTGTCAGCCAATGTCGTTATATCACTGAGATGGCCGAGTTCCTGAGGTAATAAATCTATTAATTGTTTCAATGTTACATTATCGCTAGGTATGCCCAACATATCAAACGCAGATTTCTCGACTGAAGTTTTAGATGTAGGTAAATGTAACGATTGACGCCAATAGTTGGTATGCTTCTTTACACTTTTTAATAAATCCATAGCCTCATTTAGCTTAGTTTTAGTGTCTATAAATCGTTTATAGCGCTCGTTCGTAACCAAACCGAAATGAAAGCCTTTTTCAGTTAATCTCATGTCTGCATTATCAGGTCGAAGCATTAGCCTGAATTCCGCACGACTAGTAAACATACGATAGGGTTCGTTAGTACCTAAAGTTGTTAAATCATCAATTAAAACACCGATATATCCTTCCGTCCGGCTGATTGATAAATTTTTCGCAGATTTATGCACGGTTTTTGCCGCTGCATTAGCTCCCGCTATAATACCCTGAGCAGCGGCCTCTTCATAACCCGTTGTGCCATTTAATTGGCCAGCGAAGAAAAGATTTCGCACTCGTTTTGTTTCCAGTGTACAATACAATTCGCGAGGATCTATATAATCGTATTCAACACCATAGCCAGGCTGTTTTATTTGGGCCTTTTCTAAACCCGGTATGGAATGCACTAATTCCTCTTGCAGCTCATAAGGTAAAGTACAGGATAAGCCTTGAGGGTATATTAAATCGCTTTCAAATCCTTCTGGTTCCAACCATATTTGATGTGATTTCTCGCCAAAACGCAAGACTTTCGATTCTATGGACGGGCAATAACGTGGTCCAGTTATTTCTTCGGTAACGTGACGATTGACGTGCAAGTTACCTTTAACTATCTGATTTACTTTCATCGTCGTGAAGGTAAGATAACACGGCAATTGAGCATCAGCCTGAATCCATACGCGATCATTCATGAAAGAAAAAGGTACAGGAGGATTATCTCCCATATTCTTTGAAAGTTGGGAAAAATCAATTGTATTTCGCAATAAACGTGGTGGAGTACCTGTTTTTAAACGACCCATTCGAAAGCCAAGATCTTCTAAGTTTTTGCCTAAAGCCATAGCCGGAGCATCACCCATACGTCCAGCTGGCCGTACTTCCAAGCCGAAATTAATATTAGCTCTTAAAAACGTGCCAGTAGTTAGAACAACAGTACGACTTTTTAATATTTGACCACTTTGCAAAATTATGCCTTTGCACTGCACAGCGTGACCACAAGCGGTTGGTTCGATAAGCAAATTGTCTACTGGCGCACAACAGATATCCAAGTTGTCCATGTTGAAGAGGTATTCTTGAATTGCTTTCTTATATAGTTTACGATCAATTTGTGCTCTTGGTCCCCAAACGGCCGGACCGCGCCGTTTATTTAAGACTTTATATTGCACACCCGATTTATCGCAGCACTTAGCGCAAACACCATCCAAAGCATCAACTTCACGCATTAAATGGCCCTTACCAATGCCTCCGAAAGAAGGATTACAAGACATTTCACCTACCGTTTCACGTTTATGCGTAACCAGCAGAGTACGTGCTCCCATACGAGCGGCTGCAGCACAAGCCTCAGTGCCAGCATGCCCACCACCGATTATCAAAACATCATATTCTAGCGGTGTTTCTCTGGCATACGAATAAAATCGCACAAGATTTCTTAATACATTTTTAAAATTCTTTGAATGGAAACGAAACATTCTTTTGTCTGATTTCGGATCACTATGGTTAAAACAACAAACCCTTTTTTTGCTTTTTTGCTTTATTAAAAAGATGTGGCCATAATCCGTTGCAGATACTTGGCCTGTTAAAATAATTTTTGCAATGATTCCATGTGGTAACAACAAACTTAATAGCAAATTACATTTTTTGTTATGTTTAACAGCTGTTTTTCTTCTTCTTATTTGTTATTGTCATGCATAAATGCTAAAAGTTCGTAGTTTTTAAACGTTAGACCTTTAGTGTGATGAATAGTCGGATTTTTACAGGAAATTTCAATAAGATCAATTAAAAGGAGTAGAGGAAATTTTAATGTTTGGAACGTACCAAACATCTCTACGGGATGTCCACCATCATATTGCTTCTTTTATAACTAATACTTTTCTCAAGGGCTCTTATGTGCGTGTATCGGTGCACATATATAAATTAATTTTTATTCGTTTAATTTAATTCTTACATCGTTTAACATATATCATGCCATCGAACATTCAAAGAGTTATTTGTACCTACCTTAATCTCTATAAATGGGAAATATGTCGAGTTATTCAAAACTTTTGTAACATTCTATAAACAATGTATATTTTTGATCAATATTAAATTCTGAATCGGTGTAAGCATGTCCTTCCGTTTCTCTATGTGGCTGCGTGTGCGAATATATCTGCATCGTATGTTTAAAACCGCATATCTCTTTATGTAGCAACCTTTGTATAGTCCTTTTTTAATTTTAATATGTTACCAAAAGTATTTTATCGTTTCCGAACGTAATTAGAATTTTTCACAGTTGATTTCTTTATCCGTGACAATATTCATTGTTGGCTAACTATCTGAGCACAAGTTAAGATATCAAAATAAAAAAGTTTTAAGTTTTTGGCAAGTACTGAAAGTTTAAAAGACACATCCACAGTAATATATGAACTGAAAACACCGCTGTTTTTAAAATTAAAAAGTTTTTCCGTATACCTCAACAGAGCCAACGATAAGTATTTCTACATATATTTCATTATCTTAGCTGTACCCGCAGAAAAATATAAAAGAGCGGCCATGTTAATCCAATATTATAGAGCATTTACTCTTATTTGCTCTTTAAAATGCAGGTAATGAGTATAGAAGACTCAGTCGCATCCGCATGTAATTTTCTTAGATATCTTTCTTTCCTCAACTTGAGTTAAAAAATCGGCTAATTTCGATTATTATTTCGACCCTTCAAATTTGGAAGCTAAGGTATAAATATTGTCAAATTTTTCTTTTATCATTTATTTATTTATTATCAAGCTTATGAGAATTTTTTGTTTCCAATTTTTACGTTTCATTGCGTTATCTGCTGTGGGTCATAACCTACAAATTAAATTTTGTTGAACTTTGCGATGACTTTCGTTAGTAATTTAGTTTGTCAGGTATAGCGTATTTACGGGCGGATTTGATAGCCGTCTGCGACTATCGTTAATGTTCACATCATCATCTTTATATGCAAATTAATGTAGTTGCATGAAGGAATAGACGCTTATGAAAATATTAAAAAATTGATTTTCACCGATTCTTACTTAATGATTGTGATACTTACCATAGCAAAAAATTTAAAACGCATTGAAAATGAAGTACACATAATATCAAGTAGCGAAAATCGGAGAACCGGTTTTTGTTAGGAGCGTTTGCCCAGCTTAAATTCAAGATCCTTTAGGTTACATCGGCATTAATATAAAGTTTGTTTCCTTCTACTTTGTCACATCAAACTTGACAGTAAATGTGAAACTAATCTTGAACGTAAAAAACGTAAAATTCTTACACACAAATTTCGGTAACGTGATATACGTACGTATGTTTTTTTGTACGCTTCAATTTTAAATAAATTTATGTACATGGTAATATACATCAAGTCTCTTTATATACGGTAGACTCGTTCCTTAGAAATCTGAGTGAAAAAAATATTGTAAAAAAATGCATTCGGCTTATGGTTGATTTGAGGATATGTCCTACAACTTTAAAACATCGTGTAAGATGAAAAAACTCTAAAAATTTTTCCAAAATACCGTGCAAAACAGGTAATAAAGAAATCCATGTTACATATTTACAAAAAGAACCATTTACTCTTTACTACAAAAAACAAATTAGGGTTTTTAAAACGATAAAAATATTGAATGCATGACGTGGACGGTTTGCAAAGTAAGTGGAAAACCATATGCACATTATTCGAACGTTAAAACTAAAGATTTATTAGAAGTTCCTCATACGGATTTATGCGGTCATTTTAGCGTGCGTTCGGCTGGTGGTTCATCATTTTTCATAATATTTATTGAAGATTGCTGGCGTTACGTCTCGGTACATTTTCTGAAGAAGAAATCAGAAGTTTTCGAGGCCTTTATGAATTTCGTTCCAATGGCTGAAGAACAAACTGATCGTAAAGCAAATGCGACAACGATAGAGAAATTCCCTCAAGAATAATGACATAATACATCAAATGTCGGTTAGTTACACACCCCAACAAAACGGCGTGGCGGAAAAAGCGAACAGAACCATGAAGTGAAGTGGGGCGGTATGTTAGGAAATTCTAAATTCTAATTTACCACAATTTTTATTGGACGAAGCAATTAATATGGGATCATATATGAGAAATCATGCGACGATTAAAATACTGGACGATGATATTCCTTATGAAAGATGGACGTGCCATTGGAAAATTTTTGGTTGTGACACTGTTATGTTTCAGAAAGGATCAAAATCTAAAGCCCAAAAATTTATGCCGAAAGGTTTGAAGCTTAAATTTGGTGGATATGCTAGTTATACTAAAGGTTACACGTTATTTCAAATGGAAACGAGATAAATTGCGATTGATCGTGACGTGTTATTCTTTGAAACGTCATTAGAAAATGAAAAAGATGATACGTAAACTTTATGTTAGGAATATTTAAAACCATTCTGTAAAGAAAAAAGTAATCCTGCTGTGGAAGAATTTGTTACTAACAATTTTGATATTGGTTATGGCGACGACGCTTTGTTAGTTAACGAATCGGATGATGTTATTTTGGTAAATAGAACAATTAATCAGTTTTCAGAAGAGGCTAAGACATTATTGGTAATGAGGTTGGAATTTGCTCTACACCTAAAAGAACAAAAAAAAATCATTAGGATTGGCAGTAGGGATAAACCTAGAAGGCAATTTTGTACTGAAAAGTTAAATTCGATTGAAGTTATCACAATTACCGTAAATGAAGCCTTAAGTTCAGAAGATGCAGAGCACTGCAAAAAGTATATGAGTCAGTGATAAAGAAAAAACCGTGGGACTTGATTGTAAAACCAGAAAACGAAAATATAATGGGTTCCAAATGGGTATTTACACGGAAGCGAAACCCTGATGGATCTATTGAAAAATATAAATTCAGATTAGTGGCTCAAGGTTGTTCCCAGAAATGTAATATTGATCACCAAGAAACTTACGCTCCAGTAGTACGACTTTCAACATTAAGATTGTTATTATCACTAGTTGCTCCACATCGCTTGTTGGTTTATCACATTGGTAATGTAGCTGCTTATTTAAATAAAGTTTTTGGAGGATAAAATTTACATGGTCCAAACGAAATTTTTTGAAAAAAAGGGTCCGTGAGTGGAATATGCAAATTTCGGCTCCTAATATGGGTTTCACCAGAGGTAAATGTATAACTTGTGTATACCTTAAAGGAAGCAGCGCTAATTTGTCTTTCATCGCTTTGTGCATAGACGATATGCTAATTGCGTGCTATAATGAAGGCGAAGTTAAAAGTACTGTTGCGAACTTAAATAAGTTTGCGGAAGGGACAGATCGTGGGCCGATAAAATTTTATCTAGGTCTGGAAGCGATAGAACAATACACCAAGGGTCATACGTAAAACAATTGCTAAATTGCTGGGTCATAGGGAACTGCAAGCTTGCCGAAACATTTTGGGCGAATGACGCTTTTTTGAAGAAATGTAACGGTGGATGTGATGTCTCATTGGTCAAGGAATATTTATTTATTTATTTACACATGCAACTCAACTAACATAAATGAACAGTCGAATTCAATTCACTCTTAGAAGTAAATCTTATACTAAATCTTACACTTATTGTATAAAATAAATAAGGACATGTAAAGAAGAGGGAAAAGAAACAAAATAACATACAAATAATAATTCATGTATAAATAAATAAGAAAGAAAAAAAGCGAAAGGAAAAAAAGCATGTACACAGTTAGCACAGAAGCATACAGAAGCAGAAGAAGTACAGATCCAAGTTGCAACTGAACCCCGTAACCACTGCAAACATGCAAAAGCTTGGCAACCGATAACAGTAAACAACACTACCTAATTTTCATAACGAGATTTTAAAATTGCCAGTTAGTTTAAATACGACATAGGCGAATCGCAGCTATTAAGCAAAGTTGTTTTGGTAGACTTTAAAGAATCCGATATTGAGATGAAGTGATGGACGTCATTTAGGTTTCTGCAAATAACTCTGAACGGATTGAACAGTAATAATGTGGACGAGTCGATAGTATCATTAATTAACTTAATTAAGAAGGAAACAGTAGGACGGTAAGGATAACAGAAACAACCTATTTTCATAAGCAGAGAGAGAGAGAGACAAGCGAGTCCCAGTCCAAGTTCCTAAGGGCAAACAGCAAGAATTGCTTCTGAACTGATTCAATTGAATCTATATAACATCTATAGGAAGAAGACCAAACAACAGAGGCATACTCAAGTATTGGTCTTACTAAGCATATGTATAGCCTTTTTGTAAGGTGGCTTTGGGCCACATGTCAATTTGCAAATTAAAACGTAATCTTTGGTTAAATAGAATCGAATCGATGAAAGAACCAATGTTTTCCAATTTGTGTCAATCCATGAAATACTCGGTATTGAATGACATCCTTTTTAAGAAAGAAAGTTTCTTGCATATTTTAGATTTAATTTTCACCAAATGTAACGAGCACCATGTGACAAAATTATTTAAGTCAATTTGAAGCTTATACGGTTGCGATTTCAAGGAGAAGGAAGTTTTCAGTTATACAGGAACAGTTCAACATCGTCATGCACATTAAAATCTGGCTGGATTTAAATTCCGAGGAGAAACAATTAATGTCTAATTAAATAAAGGGAATCCTAAGTAGCTGCCTTGAGAGTAGCCAGACGTCGTCGGAAATTCATTCTGGTGATGAAGTTACACACACACAAGCCCTGAACGATCTGTTACGCAAGTCAGAGCTTATCCATTTCACTAATAAGAAAGCGAACCCAGAGACTTGGAGTTTGAAGATCAATAAGTTATGGTTAACTAAATCACACGCTTTCCTAAAATCAGTTTATACGACAACCATGCGAGAGGCACTAGAAAAAGCCTTGAAAACATGGCAATTAAACTCTAAGATATTCGTGACAGCAGATCTTCCTTCCCGAAAGCCATGTTGGAATGGGGAAATATAAAATTTGATTGGAAAAGCCAAATGCTGAGAAACAATTCGCCCAAACAATTTAGGTAAGGCACTCAACTTGGCAATGTTTCTATATTTCTCACCACATTTGTTAAGCGAAATAAGTAAACTACTCTTCCAACAGAATGGGAAAATCCCTGATCTCAAGGATTGATTAAAAATCATTGAAATAAAATCCCATAGTTCGACAGAGAGAATCCCACCAAGCGCAGTCGCACAACTATGTCTTAGGGACCTCCAATCATTTAAAATGTAATTTTCTAAAATGATCAGGTTAGAGATCAAAACCGAGTTAATTATCGAATACAGTTATCGAATATAATTATCGAATTTAGTTAACGGTTAAATCGGAACTAGCAGTTGAAAAATTTCGTCGGAAGTACTCAGCAAAGAGAATTGAGGTTGCAATATCACCAGAGGAGTCAGAGCCATTGAAAGAAACATGCGGGGGATATATGGAGATTTTTCTTTTAGAGTTGAAAAACTTAAAAGAACATTTATAATTAACAAGCTGTGAGAATTCAATCGACTGAAGGTACCTGGTGGTTGAGCTAATTAAATCTATGCCTTGCAGCACAATAGGCGAAATAGTCGTAAGCAGAACCACTTTCGATAAATTTTTTGAAAAGTTTATTTGTCCTAGTTTTGTTAAACCATTAATTTCCTTCTTAAACCATGGCGGGCACTTGCTTCGAGGGCGTGTTTACTTATCCGGAACGGATGCGGAAGTGGCTAGGTTTAATACATTATAGAACGAGGACAGTAAGGTTTCAACATCGCCAGCAGAGAGATCGAGAATAATATGTAAAAGATGAGATTTAGACAGCAAAATATTGGTTTTATTAAAATCATAATGTTTATTAGAGGAAGTTGGATGCGGCACGTTAGAGTAGTTCAAAGGACCATCATGCCTGTAGTAAAAGGAAATACAAATTGCTACGTGATATGGATCCTCAGGTAAACTAAAAGGTGGACAGCGATTTACAACTATCTCCGGGAAATTGGCAAAGCAAAGATGTAGCAGTCTGCGATTACAATTGGGAGTACGATTATATTGAAGTAAATTACGACCAAGTGGGGACCATACAGCCAGAATAATTATTCGAACATCAAGTGATTTGTGGAAAATTGAAGTCCCTCAGTGTTATGACTATAACAGCCGATTTACCCTTTTGGGCAACGCTACAAACAACATGTGTCTTACAATAAGAGGTATGCAAATTTGGGGGAAATACAGGAGCAAGTTACGTATAACTGTTTATTGGCAATTTTCGCCCGAATGGAAATAAATTGAACGTCGAGAGAAGTAGGACGTAGGATGGGACTGCAGTAGATATGGCAATTAAAACACGACCACTAATGCGATCCAATCGGTCGTTTCGGAAAACCTGGAAAGAATTGTGAAAAAGTTTCGACGAATGTAAATCAGACCTTAACCAAGTTTCAGTGAAAGTCATACAAGAAAACTTCGTGCAATTTGGAAGTGAAACGAATATTGTCTTTTTGGGAAGTACTGCCGTCAAGCAGACGCCATCCATGCTAGGAGCGATAAGATACACAGGTAGAGAGTTTTGAATTGGCGCGAATATAGAAGAGGCGACCATAGTTGCACGGGCAGCTTGTGCAACTTTTCTAGCAGACGCACCCGAACAGCCAGGCGAAGAGGCGGGTTTGATATTTTTATTAATATTTTTCGGAGATGTAGATAAAGCAGCCTTAATGGCAGCACTGGGAGGAGATTCCCTTGTCACTTCAGCATAGCTTCCCGGTTTGTTTGTAACTTTTTTATTACCAGCCGACTCATCGATAGCGGAAACGCTCTTTAGACAAGGGTGGAGTACTCACATGAGTCGAGGAACCAGATCTAGGCGAAGACGGAGGTGAAGTACCACACGCTACACCACGAGTTGGTCTACTACAGCATTTTTTCAAACTTTGCATACAAAGTCACGAAATTTTTGCTTCATTCCGAAAACCCATTCCTTGTCTTCGTGAAAGTCTCTGTGACCAACATAATTCTTTCGAAGGATCTAGGACTGCATCTGCAGTATGGCCATTGGTACCTGCACATTTCGTACGACAAAAACATTCGCAAAGCGAACAACTAACGAATCGTTCAGAATCGGGGTCCGTTTTGCTCGACATGATGTAAAAAAACGCTCCATGTCGAAAAGTAACAGACAAGATAGAGTTTTGGAAAAAAACAAAAAAGTTACGTTGTTACGTTTGTCACAATTAGACGCAAAACTTCTTACTATTAAAGACAAATTAAACAAAGAGCAAGCCCAGAGGAAAACTGTAAACATGCAAACAATAAAAAAGAGACTTATTGAGGAGAGCACCAAGTGCTAATCGCAAAATGAAATCAAAATGAATATCACGACAAAAAGTTCAACATAATTCAATTAATTTAAACACTTTTATACTTTTATAATTAAAAAAGCAATTAAATAAAAAAAAGAAAGAGAGACGACCGTAGCGCGCGCCCAAAATTGTCAAACAAGCCTTGATGTGTTTGGCTGTTATATCATGTCCAGATATAACACAAGTATTGTCGAAGTTGTCGCAGTACAAGAATCATCCACACGAGCAACACATTAAAAATATGTTCCGATATCTCAATAAACATCCAAAAGGTAACATAACGTCTTCCTTCTAAATGTAAAGGTTTTATGTGTTGCTCCCAAAGCTTGAGGGTCTAAAAAGCGATCAGTGTTGGCCCTAAGTTCGATGGAGGCGCAGTACATTGGTCTTTTCCAAGGCACAAAACAAAGCATAGTGTTCCATCGAGCCTTACTGAATGAGCTGCGATTGAAAAATTATATCGAGGCTCCAACTCGCATATTGTGTGACAATCAAGGCGGCAAATTTCTAGTGGATAATCAGACTGTGCATAAAAAGAGTAAACATATAGATACAAGGTTCCACTATGTACGCCAAATATGTGAAGCCGGTGACATACGGGTAGAATAGGTAAACACAAATGACATGCAGCAGACGTACTAACAAAGACGTTATTAAACGCAAAACATGCTAGACCTTGTGATAGGTTTAAAATCGATTTAAGTTAACATTACATATACATACATGGTGTGTGTAATGAGTTTAATGGGTTTTGAGGGGATCTTTGTTGGATGTAAAATACACTTAACAAATTAAGCAGCAAACTATGTAAAATATTTATGTTATTTGCAGTTTTTAGCTTTTTTCTCATTCGAAGTAAATTTGTTGAGACGTATTGAACTACGATGTTCTGTATAAATTCGACTCTCACGACAAATGAAAATTGCATTTAAACTGAAATCAGGAGCAAAAATCAGTGTCGCACCTATTCATCGCTCCTTGGTTATCCCAAGCGTGCACGTTTATTACGAAGTGAGTCAAAAATGTTAAAATTACTAGATATGTCAGATATCTTTAGCTCAACTGTCGGATTTGATTCAAATTAAGAATTTCCGTCATTATTAACGGTCTCGGTTTTTATTGTTACAAAGTCTGTTGGTAGCCTTTCCATTTCTTTTTTCTTTTTTTTTTGCTTTCTCGAGTTACTTGTATAGTTCTTGATAAGCAAGTTTCTATACGACACTGTCAAAATTAATATTAAAAAAAAATTTTTTCCAGTCCTTGCGAATTAAATCAGCGTTTACCAGCTAAAATGCACCTTCGATTGTTGCTTTATATATAGAAGTTTCTAGACGACACTGTTAGAATTCGAATTAAAAAAAAATTTGTTTTGGAATTCGTGTAAAAAAATATGTAACATTTGGTGAACCGTGCAAAAAGGATTTGGGAATATATTGTATTTTTCATGTATAAGTTAGCTATAGTTAAACTAGGCCTTAATTAAAGTCAATTAATTGTGATTCGCTATGTTGTTGTTGCTATAAATAATTTAATGAAAAACAGCAAAATGCTTTCTCTGTTTTATTTCAATGACATTTATTTGAACGTTTTTATTAATTTTGCTTTTTTATTGATTTCATTTATATGTGAATTTTTTTATATATTTTTTTTTTTTTCAATTTTTATATTTTGTCAAGCAAAGCATTAATCTTGGCATGAGATTGCCAACCATTACTTTAGTTGAAATGGCAATCATTGCTTTAGTTTAATTCTTTCTTTTATGAAATAATTTTTAATAAACTTTTTTTATATTTAATATTTCGGATGCTTCATAAATTTTTTTAGTGTAATTTGATTCTCCTTCATTTTTATTACCCATCACCGTAGGATTGTTCATATATTTATGTTTTGAAAAAATATCTATAGTCTCCATAAAAACCACAGCAAAGCTCCGATAACTACACAGAACGCACACAATTTCGCAATACTGCTTAACTTGCCTTATTTACAACAACATAAGCTTTAATGCTGAATAGTAAGGAGTGTTAATATATTTTTCGTTTGATGATGCGCTTCATTGCGCGATAACCGAGGTATGTCATTGCTACTAAATCCATGGAATGATAAGCACATTTTTAAAAGATTCTCGTCAAAATTTCGGCTAAACTATGAATGCCGTAAAAGAGCGCGTAAACTTCGCCATTGTGGTGGCAAATTCAATATATTTTAATGTTATTAACTATTTTCTCTTGTTCTTTCTCTATTCTCTGAATATATTCTTTTGTAAGTTTATGGACCAATCACTCAGGATATATTTCCTATTCGTGTGACACAGTGGCTGATTGGAAAAAAGTGAGCAAAGAGAGAGGCGGTGACCGCAGCCTAGTGTGTGCTCAATTGGTTAGTGCTATGCCTGTACCGACATTACGCACTCACTATAGCTATGTTTAAAAATGCAAGCATACACTCAGCATGTGTACAATATTTTGAACAGTTTTATCAGATTCACGAATTTTCTATAGGTAAGAATCTCAAAGTAGAAACCTTCATAAAAATATCTTATCTTACGTGGAAATCAGACCATTTTGATTCTCTGTCCATTTTACAGTTTTCTAAAAGTCTTCAAACTACTCGGTTTACATGGTATAAAATTTATACTAATACTATGATCAAAAATTAAGACCAATATTCAAGTTAAACTATGTTTAGGATGCTGCAGAGAACCTTCGGTGGGCAGACTTTGTCGGAAAGAAATGTTTACGAGTTGAAGACGAAGAGCGTTCCGGTCGGCCATCGACCTCTACCGATGAACGTCACGGTAAATAAATCAACGATTGGGCCGTCAATCAACAATTAACGGACTTCGACGTTGATGCTGTTGACATTTCAAACAGATCAGTTAACAGCAGTTTAAAAGATACTCTGGGCAAATCTCGATGGTACCAAAAACCTTCAATTTTTACTATTCGTTAAAAATTGAACACATATCGCTCCACTACCACCGTATTCAGCTGATTTAACCCCATGTGATTTGTTGTGTTGTTTCCCAAACTCAAATGACTCCTTCGTGGAAATTATTTTGTACTCGCTTGGAGGAATGTCATTCAGAAAGTCGACTATTGCAACTGCTTCGAAGATTGTAAAAAACATTTCAATATCTGAGAGGGATTACTCTGCTGAGATGAGGGATTATAAATGGATTTAAGAAAAATAAAACTTAAATTGGTCTTCATTTTTGATCACAGTACAGTACATCACGTCTAGAAATAATTGCTTTTCGATTTTTTTAAGAGATGGCGTTTATTTTGCTTGTAAGCATTTATCGACGAACTCCTCCTCCAGGTGTAAGCAGCGCAGCTTTAAACCATTAAACCATTGAAGTGAACACACGAGTACGCCATGCTCACTTGCCGAAGGTTTAATTTTTTCTCCTTAATTCGAAGTGTGGTGAGGGCTACGGCATCGCGATGAGCGATGAACAACGCATACGTTACAATAACTGCGCTGCAAGCTGGGAAAATCATTAACATGAAGGATAAAGTGTAAAGTTGTATTTCGGGGCTGGGAATTCAACTGGGTGTACAGTTTCTCCAACCCGACGAATGCTATTAACAACAACTGCTGTAATTGAGCTGAAAAAAGGATCCAATATAGCAAAAGCCTTAACGTCAGGGTTTATTGGCATGCTGACGTTCAGCCAGGTACGTCTTGCTATGCACGTCTTTGCTATTTTCATAAGACATTAGTTTCTCTGACCACCATTGGTTTCAATCGATTATTTCCTGTCTGTCCTAAGCAATGGTGAGCCTTCTCTTGCATAGCCTGAAAAGAGCAATTGTTCTCTTCCCACCTAACTCCTGTTCTGCATGAAAGGCAGATGTATTGGTAGATGGCCAGAGGTAAACTAAGTCGTGGAATTCTTTGAATATTCCTTACAATCCTCTTGAAACAAATGCTTGTGTTGCCATACAAATAAAAACCGACAAGAAATTATTTCGACATTTAGTTGACTGAAATCCTATAATGAGTAGTTTAACGATCGCTAAAAGAAAATAAATGGAAAGCTTTTCATTCATAGGTTAAAATCTATGACTGCCTTGAATGCAAAAATTAGTATAAGTGTAATATTTTCATAATATTATATAACACAAATGTGAAAAAAGTCTTTTTTATCAAAGTTGACTAACTGACACGAAGTCCAAAAAAAAAAAAAAAAAAACTCAAAAATTTCATCTACTTACTTGAGGTGATGATGGGTATGTAAAATTCGCCCCAAAGCGAAAAAGTCTTGTTTTTGTTGTGATTTATGGGGGTTTTTCACAGTTTTTTTTCAGTTTTTTTTTTTTTTTTTTTATACATCAAACATGCAATAAATAAATTTGTTTAGTTGTTTGTTTTTCCTTTTTTTTGTATGAGCGTGTGTGTATAACTTTTTTAATATAATATAATCGAATATTCTCTCGGCATATGTGTGTATGTACATGCGTTAACATATATATATCTACATATATGTATATATGTTTAGAGCAAACAGCTACATACATACATATATATATATATATATATATATATATATATATATGTATATAACTGATATCTATATATATATATGTATATATACATATATGGTTTTCTCCCTACGTGTCTGCGCGTATTTCTGTTAATTATAAACCAACAACATTGAGAATAACATTTATTATATATTTTGTTATAGTGTGTTTTTTAATAAAAATTTAGATGGTCTTTTTATATTCTGTTTTCTTTTTTTTTAATTTTTTGTTTAAGAGATTTTTTTTTTATTAAAATGTTAATACTGTTTAAGCATCTCAATTACATGACTTTTTGGTTTTATTTTAATAGAATCCATTAGTTAATCTAATTGAAAAATATGGATAACGATATTTTTATTTATATGGAAATGAATGCAAGTAAATAGGTACGAGATCCCGTAAGGACATATATGAAATAAATCACGTAAACAATATAATATGAGATTTCATTTAATATTTAAAGTATTTATTTAAAATTTAAAGCACAAAATTATTTAAATTTTTTTTTTTTTTTAAATTTTTTTTTTCAAATTTTTTTTTTTTTTTTTTTTTTTTTTTTTTTGTTTTATTGTGGTAGTAAGTAACAAATTTATATATTATTATTTTTTAATTAGCTCTTTCTTTTTCTTGTTTTATTTGTCTATTTGCATCCATACATTTTATATACCTTTTCATAAGTTTGTTTATGAAAGGTTTTTGTTTCAGAAAAATTTGAAATTTTTATTGTTATTTTTAACAGGGCATGTAGAATGAATGATCTAATATGTGAGGAATTAAGCACAAAAAAATGCATAAAATAATTATAATATTTTCCTCATGATTCACACAAAGAAACAAATTTGGAACATTTATCAAATGACTTTTATTTCATTTCACTTCCAAAAAAATCTAGCAATGGGATGTTTTTAGTACATATGTCATATAAACCTACACAATAGATCGTGCTAACAAAAACATTCATACTCGATTAAACCGATTGTTGTATACGATATGCAAAAATGGATGCAAACGGAAAAGATCTACTTGTGTAGTGTATAGGGTTTATATCGTGTGTCGTGGACATTTCAAATGAAATTTTTACATAATTTGGGAGTATCTCAAAGGTAGCCATATGTGCATGCATATTCCTCCCAATCTATCCTAATATTTATTTTCTCTTTTTTTTATGCCCATGGGTAAACCTTTAGTCCGATCTTGGAAGGGATACTTTTTATTGTTTTTCATATGTCTAGTCACTCATGGCCAGGGTCAGTGTAAAAAGTATGGTGTTTAGGAAAGACTGTAGACACAGAGGAGGAGGAAGGAGAAGCAGTAGTATGGCATTTGAAGTTTATGAACGACATTTTTTTTTTCACTTAATACATATTTGATTTGCAATCTATACGAAACGATAATAAGTAAGTGTTAAAATAAGGTGAGAAAAATAACAGAAGTTATTGTCCCTCAATGGGAATTATATGGCAATAAAGACATGATGCTTAAGTTAAAGAAACTCGATACACTTGGCAAATTTATTAAAATAATTTAAGGAGCAAAAATAAATTGATCGTTAAACGGGAGATCCAGTATATTATGCCCTCATTGGATTCATCTAGCAGAGATACGTGGTTAGTCAGTCTGACAAGATATTTTGTTAAAAATCGAGTAAAGTAAAATTTAAGACTGAAAATAAAACTCGAAATTTTGACGCCACAGCTCAGAAGAAACTGAAATAATATCTACTTTACCAAGTGGGGATGGACCGACCGACAAACTTATTTCATTGGTTGAATTTCTCACAACTGATCACTGATGGTGAATCAATTTGGGCGCTGCCATCTAGGTTTATTAATCCACCTTGGCTCTCAAGCTTGCAAAAGGTAAGAGAAAATGCTAAAATTTGCTTTATAAATTCTTCTCCTAGTTAAGATCGATAAACCGAGGTCGCAAGTGACCATCATTTAGTTCCAAATGAGCTCTCAATGGAGGAGGAAATCAAAAAAAGCAAGAAAGCAGTAAATAATATATGAATACAGGTTGAATTGTTCAGTATCTGGGCTTGGTTTCTTATACTTCTTCATTCGCTTGACATACATAGTGTACACCGCGCATCGTCTATCTTATGTATTTGAAATGACATAATGAGTCATTGTGTAAGCGAAAAATTATATTTGCATAACACATATTGAATAATTGTGGATGATTTCTTGAGCCGATTTAACCGATTTTTGAACTTACATTGGAAAGCTGATAGAAAACACAAATATAACGTTTCAAGGTACAATCTTAGGTTTTGGTCGTATTTGTATACTGATGCTAAAATTTAACCGAATGAGAATTGCAGAAAGGCTTTCAGGTGGAAGGTGGTCTTCAAGACAACACTTTAAATTCACAATATTACGCTCCCTAACTGGAATTCGATTTTCTTTTTCACGCTGGACAAAAACCTATACACCTAAATATCTTCGACGTCAATGTGTTACATATATTTGCTAAAGCTAACTTAACTCTTGTAGTGGATGACAATGTTTGCAATAAAATATAAAATTTGCCATAAATATTTATCATACAGACAAAGGGCTTTTGGAACGAATAAAAATGTGAATCGAAAAAAATTTCTCGAAACATGTCATCACTTAAAAAAAAATTGGAAGGCACTCAAGTGTTTTACAAAAAAAAAGAACTGTGAAGTACGAGCAGAGAAAAGCATAGAAAAACGTAACACCGGCAAAAACACACCGTAGATGTTCTCAAAACCCGTTCAAGAAGCGCTAAGGCTCACCATTACGCCACTCTGCGAAGCACTTTCAATAGTGCTCGTCCTTGGACCAAATTTCATCAAAATCTCTTAAAAATCGCGATCTGTACGACATACTTAGACATACATCAGATGGACAGACTGACAGACAAGGTTACATGAATTCAAGAGATTATTTTGAAGCGATGAGTGTAATTAAAGCCGAGTCTATTTCAAGTTTTTATGGGTATTACATATGTCCGCACACATACAAGTGGTAACCACTTGCCGCGCAAGAGTAGCATAGAGATAACAAACAAACGTAAAATGCGACAACAAATAGCATGGAAAGCTGGTGCGGTATTAGTACTTACACTTTGATGTTGGCACTGGCACTATAATATTACGTGCGTATAGTACGTTGCTGGTGCTTACGGTACGGTGTAGATCCCCACGCTGTGGTGTTATAGCTTAACCTACTGTACTGGTGGTTAAGTACTAACAGTTACAGTACGAAAGTAAGTTAAGACCGTTGATAAAGAGTTGAAAATTTTAAAAATTGACACCGACAGCTTACAAAATCTGTTAATCTAAAGAAAGGCACAAATGTTACTTAGGAGCCGGTAACGCCTTATTATAGAAGATTAGAAGGTAGATAAGATTACGACTGTCCAATTTTCCCCGCCCCCATAATTAACAAAAGTGTTTTGATATATCAGTGGGAATTTGCAAAAATCGAAAGGGCGTCATGAAGTAAATACAATTTTTTAACCCTTTCATACCCTTCGACGAAGGACGTTTTCAACGCCCAGAAGGAAGCTTAAGACACAAAGTATATGTACTCAGATCAAATTCTGAATTAATTTAAGCGTTTCCGTCTGTCCGCTTGCCCAATCATCCGTCTGCCCGTCTGTGTAATGTCGCGGTATCACTTTGGTTTTTTGCTCTTAACGAATGTATATTCTATGAGCGATATTGTAGTATCTGTACAAAAATGGGAAAAATTGCCCACGCTTACGTTATATTAAAGTGTATCAAAATTTAATTTCTTTTCAATACCTTTATAGTGCGCAGAAGCGAACTGTAGCTGTACAGCTACATAGATGCCATAAAGTATATAAATTCACGTCTAACTTTAAGTTCGATATGCAGCTAAGCATATCCGTTTGTTCGTCTGTCTATTTGTCCGTATGTCCAATTGTGTACTATCATTCACCTGTTTGCAAAAACGAAGACATCTTTTTTGCAAAATTTGCAAAAGAACTTGAAAATGAGCCAAACAAGTCAAAGGACACGCCCGCAACACCGATAAGGCCTATGTAACAAAAACTGTAAACACTTGCTTTTCGTGTTTTTTGGTTGGTTACCCCTAAAATACAACACAAACATCAGCCACGCCCATGCAATATTATGGTGTATGAAAATGTCTTTCCGTCCGTTTTTTTTGTCTTTTTTTTTGGGATAACGGCAATGGGTATACACGATTCGGTTGCGGCCAAATTAATTTTTTTCCCTTGTTTTGTATATAATTGGATATCAGAATTTTTTTATTCGAACCAATTCGTTGCAATTAACAGACGTTCATTATTACTTTTGTTTATTTTGAACATGTAGTTTTCCAAAAAAAAAGCAAGTTTTAAAACTCTTCAAAAAGTGTGTGTGTGTGTAAAAAGCAATGGCTGTCGAAAATTCAACTTACAATTTTAAATAATTTCAAGTGTAACTTGAACTTGTTCTTATCGATGCATATTAAGAGTGAAATGATTGAATACGTGACTTATAATTAAGGTTAACGGAGAGGGGTTGCATGACTTTATGCATTTAAGTTGTAAGTGCATCTTGCTCTACGATGATTTTATTATTAATAATTAATAAAACTTTGAGTGACATTTTAAGCAAATATTGCGTGTAAGTTTATATGTTCAAGAGATCGAAAAAGGTGTAGGAAGTGTGTTTCATATTTTTTTCTGTTTTCTGTTTTGTTTTTTTTTTTTTTTTTTTCTTTTGGATGTGTGGTATATGGAGTTTTTCTTCTATATTTTTATAAATTGTTTCCATTTTCCATTTATAGTAAAAATACAATAGTAATCGTATGAAAACATCTGTAAAGGTAAGTTATTCGTGTGGGACATAGGGACAAAGGGAAAGAGAGTGAGAGAGACAGAGACAGAGAAGAAGAAGAAGAAGGGGAGTGTATCATATATGCACATTAAAAATATATATACCAACCATTAACAACAATTGCACCCCTTTTAAGACCTGCTTGAAACCGTTACTCCTGCCAGAGCAAAATATAATGAATTTTCCTTTCTGTTCTTTTTTTTTGTTTCTTTTTTTCATTATATCACTCAAAAATATTTCTGTGTTTTCATTTATATATATGTATATTTTGTTTAAGGAAAAATATTATTGCAATTAAGTGAGTATCTGGTGTTAATAAATTCGTTCAACTTAAATATCTTTGTTTTTATATTTTTATTTTTTATCAATAAATAGCGATCATAGCTTTATTTAATGAATTTTTTTTTTTTTTTTTTTTTTTTTTTTTTTTATTATTCTTCTCAATGTTATTTTTAATTCTTTAATAATTTTGTTTATTTCCCATTAAGTTTTTATAGTCTAAAGTAAATTTTAAAGTAATTTCGTTTTCTCAGGTTATTTGATTAAATTTTTTTTATTTTTTAAACTGACTTTTATTAATGTTTAGGTGTACGTTTTAGCCAAGTACTCAAATAAAAAGTTGATAAGCAAGTGCGTTATGGTTGCCTTGAAGCGAATCTGGGATACCTATCATATCGAATCATTATATGTTAATTATTATGTTAATGTGATATGTGAACCGATTACCATTGTTTGTCAGAAAATGGTAACAAGCCGGAAAATGAGTTTATGCCTTCGCCTTCGTTTCTTGAAATGCTTTGCATGGTCGGTGCTCTTATATGGTCTATGGAGTCGTGGACATTAAAAATCAGTACAATGACTGACAGACTGGAAGCTATAGGCCAGCGAGTAGAAGAGAAAAGAAAAACATATCCATTTCGTGCAAACCCTCGACATTTCCGACCAATTGTGACCTGCTAATGTTAAAGTTTTTCAAAATTTTTCTTTGGGGGCTTTGCTATCTTCGCCTGTGAACGTTTCTGTGGGAGAGTTCCGCATGCTCTCAAGCTCGAGTTGTAGCAAATAACCCGGGAAGTAGTGAGGTAAGTATTAGGTTTCCATCATAAGTTCCTGATTTTGTCAGATAACATATTCAAATATATATATATATATATTCCTTATAATTTATGGAATTTTCAATATACATTTTAGGTGTTGCGATCGAATATTCTCAACATTCTGGAGGAGGTGACCACCGTTGTAACAAAAAATTAAGTGTTTTTGGTTCCTTGAATATAACAAAAAACAAAGAAAAAGCAGTCTAAGCAGGATGCGGAATGTTTGTGCTGAGAACATTCACGTTCGTTCGTTCAAGTTCTCATCGATACGAATTTGTTGTAAGTCAGTGCTAATTCAATACTTTTTTCATAAATTGCTTTATTGTAGCGCTCTTATGTATAACAAGCGCTAGTTCAATGTTTTACTCTTAAGAGGATTATGATAGATTAAGTGTTGAAAAAGCAGTGGAGAAGACGTGGTTGCTTTAAAAGTTCAATTAACCATTACTGCACCACATCTTATGCTTTGGTTTTCGTTTTGGCTTTCATTCTAGCTTGCAGAGAAGCGCATAAGTGCATTATTAAAGTAGTCGTCTTTGAACTTCTCGTTTTTCCCTTATTTCCTCTCTTATTACTTAAGGGTAATATTGCCCTTTGTTGTCACTCTCCCTTTTTCGCCTCTTTTTTTTTTTTTATTATTATTTAATACAGACTCCTTGCATGCTATTAAGCACTTTTTTACTGGATGAAACGTGGGCGGTGTTGGTGGTACTTAGGTACTGTGAAATTCCGATCTTAATAATAAAGAGTTAAATTTGCATTGCATTTTAAATGCAAAACGAAGGTTTTTTTTTTGTGACGTCAAGAGCAGATAAGATAAACGGCATACCATGTATCTAACGTACTATAGTAAAAATGGACGATTTTGCGGGAAAAATTTTATATTAAGAGCTGAAGGTCTTGTAATCTAAATAAAGATTTCAGTGAAGTAAACAGAAAATTTCCGAGTGTTTCTGTTTGGTGGTCTGGGCGTCTGATTGTGATAAACTTTCTTCCGATCGTAAAAACTAAGATATTGACTTTACATTTGGCGAAAATATTGAAAATCCATGCATGCAGATTGACATTAAAAATAGGCCAAGTCGACCAAGGGACACGCCTACAATACAATATAAAGAAAGAATATTTCTGTGTTCGAAAACATAGCAATCGGGCTTTTTTACTTATTACTCATAAACTACAACAAAAATAATGAAAAATGTCCACTTATATTGACTCCATAGCAGCTGTAAAGAAATATAAAAAGTCGAACATGCTCACGCAATAGATATTTTCTTGGATTTTTTTACTGTTTATTTTAAGATAAAAGTAAACGGTTTAAAAAATTCCGCTTTAGGGAAATATAACTCTCCTATTTTTGTTGACTGATTAGTATGTTACCACATTGCCAGGTTGTTCCACGCTCTCCTTATGGCTGTAGACTGTCAGATTTCGGCGACTAATTTAATTTAAGTTAACGGTTATTAAGGTGCAGGGAGTATATCCGTGAGAGCCAAATAACTTGCCACTAGACTACATGATAGTACCACTCAATTTAACAGAGTAGTGCTCAAAAACTTTTTCATATCCATTCTGTAGGTTAGCAAGACGCTAAAGTTAAGGCGTACAGAATTGGGAAGAAAACAAATGTCGTAGCTGCCTAATATTCAAAATTGGACAGTGCCCAGAACCACAGGCACAGGTGAAATTATACACAGGAAAGAGCCGAGAAGACTCTCGGGTTTTAGTTAATAGCAGAACTTAGGCAATAATATTACGTAACAAAAATATAATTACCTATATCCGGTGGTGGATAGGTAGTAAAAGATAGAGAGAGTAAAATGTAATTCAAGCCCACCAAATAAGTATCATAAGCTTTGCCTGCATTGCTTGTAGCCTTTTATTCAAACACAAAATGCATTTTTTGTTTATCTGTTTCTTTTTCATATAACCATAGAAAGCCATACTTATCTCTCCCTCTTTCTCCCTCCAGCGTTATCCCTCTTCTATCGACAAAGAAGATGCACGTACTCCTCTTCCCTTAACTCTTTGCCCTTTTGTGTTCAACTAACTGTCTCCTTAACTATTTACAAATCGCAGATATCCTGCAGATGGGCGATAACTTTCTTGAATTTCTCTCTCATTGAAAAATTAAAAAGAGGTCTGAGTACTCGAATAAAATTTACACCTCGACATTGATTAGTTGTTATGCGAAAATGTTGCTCGACAATTTTCGTCACTTGAATTAAAGACATGCGTTTATTTAATATATTTATTCATTGTTTGTTTATCTTGTAAATAACTTTTTTTTTATGTATAAGTAGGTATGTATTTATTTACGTGTAGATTTTTATATAACTACTCTTTATATTCGTGTATATAAAGTGTTTGTCATACTTTTGCTTTGCTTTATTCATAAATTTATTTATTTTTGTTCAATATTTTTATTTGTTTTGCTTAATATTACGTTTAGTCCCTAAATTTGGTAAATTTTTTCTGTTCTGTTCATTGAAATGATTTTGCTATTATTTGCTTGTATTTATTTTATTTATTTCGTATTGTAAAGTAAATCAACTTCATTTCAATTCATTCAAACGACTGCCTTCACAATTTATTGGTTAGTGTTAAAAAAACTATATATATATATGAAATAAATAAATAATAAAAAAGAAAAACGAAAGTAGTTGAAAAGGAAATTTTTCTTTTCTTTTTTTCTAATATGCGTTGTGGCCATCGAAATCTTCTCAAGAATTATTCCGTTTTAAAATCACTTCCGTAAATAGCCTTAATTTCAAAATTTTACTAAACTTATTTAATTTCGTTTATTCTTTAAATATATATAAATTTTTTTTTGAAATGAGGGCGGGATAAATTAGAATCGCAGTTTCGTTTTTTTTTTTCTTTTTTCTCTTGATATACTTACAGAAAAGCTAAACAGTTTACCATAGTGTATACGGCTGGTTCGAGGATTAAAATTAATTAAAATAGTCGAATAGGATTTCGTTTTTATACGCCTTGGGCTAAGGACTCCTTAGACAAGGCTAACATAGATTGCTCCATGGGTTGGTGGGGTATTATAAAGGGAGAAGCTAACATTCGTAAAGGACTGCAATGACAATAGAAAATTATAAATATTTGTATTATTAAATGGTAACAACAATATAGCCAGTTAAACAATAAGCTGGAATCAGTCTTAATCTGAATACTTGAAAACGTATCTTGGATGACGGTATCCGGTACTACGCAAGCAAAATCCATCTTTTTGCAGAATATGATTTTATTATATGGTAAAATATGGTCTTCTGCAAGAGTGAAATAATCCAAAGTCCAAACCTTTGCTAATATTTCGATGCCCCCTTATGCATGGGATAAACCCATTTTTTATTCTACCAATCGATTCGTAATCACTTCCTTCATTGATCGAAGCTTGTCTCTCCGTCCAATATCCTCGTATGGGTGTTGTGCAGGTCGCAAATTTTCAGATGTTTTCATCAAATTTGCTACACCGACGAACGCTATTGAAAATGGTTCAGCTCGGATCACTTCTTCTACATCTACCTTATTTTGAAAAGCGAAGTATTAAGCAAACTGGGGTAGGGTACAACGTTTCCACTTGCTGATAGAGCAATTTGTCAAGGCTTTCACGTAAGCTTCAGTTTTCCCAATGAGCTCATCATTTGATTCACTTATTTTTTATTAAAGCACGGTCTTGCAACATATAATGGTCGTAGGAGGAAACTCTGCACATTGCGGAGGCTGGAGAAGGAATTCAAGCTTTAAGTCATGCAATTTCACCGTCAGTAACATTTGGATAGTTTCGCTCCATTTCTAGTAAACGCGGTGCCTACTTGAACGCATTTGGACTCTTGCCCCACGAAAAATATGCCGCTTTTTCATATTTTGAAGCTATCACCTATATCTTGCAACTTCCGTTCGCGATTATCTAAAATAATTTTGAGGACCTTTTGATGTTTTTTAGCGTGACTGTACTTCCTTTCGCTGTTCACTGTATCTAACATTATCGACGTCTGCAGGTCCTTGCCTACCGCCAATAAAATATTATTTTCCACGGACAGAAGTTAGGAGGAGGAGATAACACTTTTTGGTTTAAAAAAGCATCAAATAAGAAACTTTGGATCTTTCGATTGTTTTGAAAATAACGAAACAAATGATCCAAATGACTTGATATTTTAGCATATGCCATGTGAAGGCGTGTCATTTCTAAAAATAAGACCGACTTTTTGCACATATGTATTTATTCAATTCAGGAATTCCACGAACCTATGTATCTATGGGGAAGCAGCTATACATCTATAGGGCGGTGTTTTTAATATGGCGTTCGGCCCCTAGTTTTGTATACAACATATTTATCGCATAGAAATATAGACAAACAAGTAGGAATGGCCAATGGTTCACCATCAAGTAGCCTCTACCACTTCTTAGTTTTTATAGGATAACTTTTCAAAATAAGCCGATTTGAGTGGAATGGTCGAAAACGTTGTCTTATCTGCACTATTCTCAACAGTGTCCTTGGGGCAAACTCATCCGCAAACCAAATTTCATAAATGACGGCCTTTAAGAGGACCGCAAGCTTAAATCGAATCGGAAAGCGATTCGGAATTAATTGGTATAATAGGATTTGAATTTATCTCAATCCCTTAGAATCCACAAGTTGTAACGAGAAAGTGATAGAAGCAAACGGAAACATATAAGATATGAAATTGTAAAAATTTTTATATCGGCCTCCTTTGAAACCTGTAATAAAAAGATTAAAGCATGCGCCCTTGTATGCGGATTACGTGCGGATTTGTGAACTTAAATTTAATTTATGCTAATTTCTGTTAATTCACACTAACATCTGTTCACATTTTTCGCTTATTGCGAAGATTGTATTCGATTTTAAACAAAATTGGCGGAAACTGTCTTAACTTCTGCCATTATGAGCGTGCGTACTGCAAATGAATCGTCAGCGGTTTCGAAATTTTATGCTGACTAAAAGAATAATGTATTAAATATATGTATGTAGGATATAAAGGAAGTGGAAACAAGCCAGGTGTATAGGAATTCCATTCAGATATCGTACATCTTGTGGGAGCCGTAAGACAAAGTTTTCTTGTCCCTATGAAAACGGAGGAAAACTTTTCTGCGCACATTATCTTACCAGTTGTGTGTCTGGAAGTTAGGTATCCTCGTAAAAAATATAGTAAATTTTGCAGAGATAATATAGTTTGGAACGCCCTTGACAGGTGCAATTTCACAAACGGTGAGTAACGTCTCATAAATAAGGTTAAAGGTGAATCTGCTGTACGTGCTTCTTCAGAGGCGGGCGGGGTGGTAGCCAATCACGCAGAGGATGTTTCCTCTGTAGCATAATGGCGGTCTCCGTGTGTAGCGTAACGGCGGTTAAAAAAAAGTGAGAAGAGAGAAAGAGATAGGGAGCGGCCGCAGCCCAATGGATTTGTGCCCAATTGCTTAAGCACTCACTGCCTACGTTCTACCAGACTGAGATTTAAACAAAGACATTGAGGCCTTTGTGGCAATTCTCTGGCATTTTCTGCAACTTCGACGAGAAGCATTCGTTTACCGAGTTCGTGTAGATTAAGGGTAAGTTTGAATTAATAAGTAATTGTGAAGATATAAAAGGAAAAAAAAGTATATTTAAGTTTATCGCAATTGTAGTCGAAGATTTGCAAAACTTACTTTCAACTCAGTTAAACTGAAAGTTCAATTAGAAGTTTCTCTAACACGAAATACTGGCGCCGTAAACGCATGTATTTATATGCTTTAGGTCATCAACATAACGATGATGGTCAACATAAAGTTGTAAAATACTTATTTTTGACAGATCAGATAATTAACTGATATAATTTATACCTAAGGACTTGCAGATAAAGTGTAGCAGCGATTGTAGACATTTGACAAATACGTGCTGTCAAGTGCACGTCTTCAACAATGCCATCAGTCTCGTTTCAGGCTCTCATTCCAGTGCACATTGAAACATTGACAAAAGCAATTATTTGCAAGCTTTGACAGGTGAAAGTCTTTTGTTATGAATTCTTAGCAGATAACAGAGAGATATTAGTGCGAAACTTTAGTTAATTGCGAAATGTAAAGTAAGTATTAGGCATAAGTTAGTTGGTCGTTACAGATTGCTGTCGTTGTATTTAGAGATTAAATCAATATTTGTTTGTTAAGAAACGAAGGTTAATGGTAGTTATGGTTCAAATCATTTGATACTTGTCCGCTTGCAGGCGGCAGCACTTTGAGTAGTTCCTCTCTTTCAATAAGAGACTATGTAATATCGCGCCATAAAGTAGACGTTTGGCAGTGAGGGAGACACCCACTAATCGAGACCTCATCAAGGCATGTAAATGGGATCAGGCAATAGAGTAAACTTTAAAATGCGGCTGCAACAGAGACGATAGGCACTCCCCTCTTGTGGCGATATGAATGTATAGGAATAGACAGCTCTTGATGTTCTGGGAGTAAGAATGCAAAATGACAGAAGATATATTCGAAATGTTGAAATAAACAATCAAGCAAAGGCTTGATTGGTGTTTAAGGCGCTCTAAAATATACTTCACTGCAACCGATATCCGAACCAACTACACAGCCTACACCGGGACAAGATTAGATTGCAATGATTTTCTGGGGAGCTTTAAGTACTTATGTATGACAACACCATTGATGGCCTTCAGTCTCCTCATTCGTCGCCTTCGGTGTGCTTATAAGTAGGCTAGTGTTCTACGAAGTTTGTCCAGTCAAACTCTTTAATAAGATTATTCGACTTCCCATCGTTCTCAGCTACTCGCGCTATTATTGTCTGCGTGATGCACAACATATTATCATGACATCTCGTTTTTTAAACGCTCGACTTTGAAAACATCTATCTGGTGTGGCCTTTTCCGCCAGATGTGTCCTCTTTCAAGTCGTACATGCACAAATACTACTCTCCTTTTGTTCCCTTCTTTCTGGCCCACTACCGTGCCTACATGTACAGTGGGTATCGTTTACGTGACGGTTCAAATATATGTATAAAAAAAAAATATGCCCAGCAAAAATTGTATCCTGAATTGTTTTCAAAACAGCATAAGGCAACGTATCGTTGGTGAGGTGATACTTACGTTGAAAAAACTTAATTCTAACTGATATTTCCTATAGTAACTAAATAATAAAAAATTCTGTTTGAAACGATTTTTTGATTCCACCACAAAAATTTTCAACTATTTTGACACGCTTTCAATCTTAAATTCAAAATTTTTTATTGCCTTGATATATGTCACTATTCGTTAATAGACAGACATACAAACGAAATCATGCGAATCCAGTCCATTGAGTGACAACTACGCCATACATTTTAGCCCTAGTTCACCCGATGCGACCGCCAGAGCGACAGACAGACGGAAAAACATAATGAGGTAAATTCAGGTTATCGAAGAAGCGATGTGTGTCAAGCTTCAGCTATACGGACGCATATGTTAGTAAATTCAAGTTATTACATAGGAACAACCGAAAACATATGAGGTATTTCTTGCTGACGTGATAGTAGCGGACTAAGTGGAAGGACAGGTGGACGGAGTTGTTTAATCGGATTCGACTTATCGAATAACATTTAAAAAACGAATGAACGGACGGACAGACGCGGCTAAAGGTATTCGGAGTCTCAGACTTCATTAAGAAAACATTGATTTACGTCGAATTTTTGAAACATAATTTTGAACCTTTCAATACAAGGATGAGACGTTTGACGTACATCCGTGAAATTTGTAAAAATGTACTTTTACACTTACTCCGAGAATGCAGTGGCTGTGGCTGCGGCTACTGGATTCCTAATCGTATGTAACGTTTGTGAGGTTTTAGCACGAGCTAATAGAGTCATAACCGTACGTTTGGTTTGATTCATACTGGAACGTGGTACCCCCAATAACGGACGTTTACGTGTTAAATTGCCGGCTGAAATTTAAAAAAAAAAAAATCACATAACAATTAAAAATAATAAATAAAAATTCAGATAAGAAATATTTTCGAAAATACATTATTTTTGTAAACACATACCGATGTTTATGGTCTTAACATTTCTCAAGGCTGGATGCAAAATTGTACCTGGTGGCTCTAAAAAAGTTAAAGTGGAGGCGGTGGTATCAGCTTCGTTAGGTATAGTAAGGCCGGCTGTTGCTACAGCCGGTGTTGCCGTCGTTAAACCCGTAACGGCAGCGGCCATACTGGCCGGTGTCGGTTTTATTAAACCACTTAAGCTTGCTGCCGCTGATGACAATTGATGCTGTAAAGCTGCAGCCATAGCAGAAGGATGTACTAATGTATGTATTTTATAACTAAAAATCAAAAAAAATATTCCTCATCATTTTATCGTTCTACTTACTTGCTGTTGTGTTTGCTTGTACTGTTCCATTTGATGTTAACATTCCCGTATTTGTACTATTTCTTATCCTTAATGCCGGATTTTCATTTTTCTCTGATGTCGTACAATCCATTCCAGTTAATTCATTATCGGACTTATCATCGTTCGATGTATCCATATCGGTTATGCCGCCTTCTATTAAACGATTGGGACTCACTGCCTCATTGTTATTGTTTATGGTTGATGATGAGGTTAAAACTTGCATTTCCCACATTTGCTCTTGACGTATGTCATCATGATAATCCTTGACACAAAACAATAGGCGATGAAAACCAGAAAATAAAACCAAACGTATAAATATTATATGCATTAGAATTACAGAGAGAGGCGAGCTGCTGACTTAAAATAATTTAATTTTCAAAAGAGGACAGTAATAGCCGTTTTGATATCAAATTTAGGCAACAATCGTTATCTCAAGTAAAGATTTTCCTCGAAAGATGCGTTGGTTCATATAAGCGACATATCGTTCAAATCATTGCTTGCTTTGGATTCCAAGTTATTGACAACTTTATCTGTGCCATTACGTTTTAATCGACTTTCTTATCGCCTTTTTGGCAAGTGCAGCAAATTGAGTCGCATCTGAGCGCATCATCTTCAGTCTAGAACATATTTTAGCATCGTTATCAAGAGGCAGTGCGACTTTTCTACCCAAATTGTGCCGGGGTATCCAATTTGATTGATTTTTTTTATTTTTTATTCTCATTAATATCTATGTCATATTTGATGCCAATATTTTTACTAAAGAGCGTCTCTACCGAACGATTTGAATAGAGTTCATGAGTGAAAAGGTTTCTCGGAACAAATGCTGTGAGGGAAGAGGAGTTATCGTGAAACTATCTTCAGAACCAACCAGTGGTTAAAACTGATCATATCGGTTCCAACGATAACTGTCTGATGTCGTTAGCACTTAGTCGACGATGTTTTCATGAATTTTCCTTACATAGCATTTATTGGCACAAGTCGTATCTTGTTAACATTATAAGCTGAAGATATGAGCTTAAATTTGACGCCGTAGTCACTTATAACGCCGCCATCCTTCGGAATTGTGAGTTTGGATAAGCCCGCTCGATTTAAATGGGAAAGTCTTATCACCTTTTAATCTCAGTATTATATAAACAAGGTGCCTTTGACCGCCTTCTAAGATCTGCAGTTGAATTTCATTGGTGCGTATGATGCTTCCTTCAAAAATCAATTTAGTGCGATATAAATCGAATTTTAACTTTGTATCTCAAATTGTGCAAATGTGGAATTTCAAATGACCGGCGGACGGATGGACGGCTATCACCAAACCGACGTACTCAGATCAATGTTAATTACACATTTCGTAAAATGTGAGGTGCGGAAAAACTTTACAAATGTGTACTTCCTGCAGTGGTTAGACGACCTCCACAGCATTTCTCCAGAGTTTATAAGCATTTATTTTTCACCAAATTTTCATGTAAGCACACAAAAATCTGTGTACCGCTGTGAGGAGCTGAAGTCATTATCTAATTTTGTCACGCATCTAACCAATATGCGACGTGGCAAAAACCGCAACAATAACAACAGCAACGGCAACAGCTAAACATTTGCAAAGTCAGTTAAGCAATGCCACGCATGACGACATTGAACCAACACGCAATTCCCTTTAGTTTAATGCAACAATACGGTAAACTGTCGCAGAAAGTAATACAAAACAAGCACATATATATGTGAGAAATATATATATATATATACATATATACAAAAGTGCATTCGATATAAGCTTTAAGGGAAGAACAAAGGAGTACAATCATAATTCTTATCGGGTTTAAGCATCCCCGTACATAGGTATGACGGCTATGAATGACGTGATGTTTCACAATGAAGTGAGACTTACATATCGTTCTAGAGACTGGCGAAAGATTAAAAATCCAATTCAAATTGTTAATCGCGCCTGAATAACAGTTTACTGAAACAAGTGATTTTGGTCGTAAGAGTGACGAGCACGGTTTGTGGCTTATAAGCGAATAACGACATTTGAATATGATTAAGCCAACGTTTGAGTGAATCTACTTTATGGCACAAGCACTGTTTCAATTCAATTTCAGTCGGATATTGTTGAACGCTTCGAAATACAGTTATATGAGTTCGTGTTAAAACAGACAATTGTTGCGGAAAAGTTTCGATTTTCTTACTATTTTCAATTACCTTTTGATTCAAATAGTGCGGTTATGTCGATATAATGTAGGAAAAGGGATTCTTTTTTTTTATACCATTTTTATACCCATCAGTGTAAAATGGGGTATACTCATTTTGTTTTTTTTTTTTTTTTATAATGTATATAAAATCCAAAAGTAAAGTTCAGACCCCTTACAAAGTATGTATATTCTTGATCAGCATGAAATCCTGAGTTGATTTAGCCCTGTCCGTCCCTGTGTCCGTCTGTGTGGTGTGTGTTGTCGGCACTCTCCTGGTCGCAAAGATGGAAATATCAACTTCAAATTTGGTAGAAACATTGGAAGTTCCTGCATGCAAGTTGGTATTGAAAATGGGCCAAATTGGTTGGAGCAGAAGACTGTATTGGAGTGTACACTGAACGCAACTCCGTGTTTGTGGTTTTCTGGTCGTTACTCGGAAATTATTAAAGTTACGAGGCTGATATCTTTCACATTTACTTTACGAGATGCTTTACTTTCTAGGTTCAACAATGGAACTAATCGGTCGTGTGCAGGCAACGTTACGAGTAATCAAATTTTATTGTTTCACTTTTTTGAGGTTTAATGCTTATTTATCATACGGCAAAGACAGAATGTTTACAACCATTTTGTACACTCCTCAAATGAAGATATGCTATCTGCCTAAAAATGGGTTAATTCTAAAATGAATATGGTAAAAACCGCGCCGCACCCTGGTAAATTAATTTTTTCTTCACAATACTAGCGATGTGGGTATCAAATAAAAGAACTTGAAGAGTAAAATGCGAAAAGCGTAGTGGTGGGTATGCGAGATTCGGCTCCAGTTGACTATAACTTCCTGACTTGCTTATGCTTATCACCGAAGGATGGGCGGTATATTCATATTTATCCATTCATAACGCTTGCAATGGCTATAAGGAAGCTTAAGGGACCGCATAAAGTATATAGTATATATTCTTGATGAACATGAAATTCGGAATCACTTTAATCACGTCCGCCTATCCGTCTACGCAATGTCGCATTAGTTTTTTGCTCATTACTGACAAATTATAGCAGATAAACTTTGAAACAATTTGAATGTATATCCTATGGACGCGGCTGTAGTACTTGTACAAAAATTGGAAAAGTTGAGCACGTCTCCCCAATAAGATAATGTGACAAAATTTAATTTCTTACCGAAACCTTTGTAATGCACAAAGCAAAGTGCAAAATTCAACGAAAATTCTCAGCCAATTCCAAATTCGGAATGCACCTAAGCACGTTCATGTGTCCCTTTGTCCAACTTTGTAGTATCTGTCGTAAACATTTTCCCGCTAGCGAAAATGGAGATATCGTTTCGGAATTTACAAAAGAATTGGAAGACCATCCAAAGTGGTCGAAGCACACGCCTGCGATACCCGCGGGTCTAAGCAACAAAAACTAAGAACACCTTGGCCTTCCACGTTTTTTGATCGTTACGCAAACTGGAACAGATGCACGATATAAATTTTAAGTTTTCTTCAAAAAAAAAAACAGGAAAAGCCTGCCACGTTCTCCTAATGTTATACAATATGGAAATTTAGTTTTTTCGTTGTTTTGTTATACTTTCTTAAAATGAGTGCGTGAGGCATAAAAAATTCAATTTTGGCCCAATACGATTTTCTGGTTTGTTGAAGTTGCGATTGGTACGGACATTAATTTGACATTTGCAGAGAAAGTGGTTAACATTCGAAAATATGCGTTGTTTACCAGAACTGAAAATCCATTTGAAGCTCAGTTTATCCGGATCTATTTAGATTTCAATAACGTGTTGGACCATGTCCCAAGCATCCAGAACAAATATAATTTTAACGCAATCTCTACCACGTTTCGATTTTCTTAGAGACTCGCATTTCTTACAGTATTAGCAACCGTAGCCTACAGGCAAAACACTATCTTTTCCATCTACGAGAACATTTTCGATTTCGATCGTTGCGCCTAAAACAACGCTGTGAACGCCGCGATATTCCCTTTTTCACAATTCGTTGATGCTTTAGTTTTGACATGAAATATTTACAACTTGCTGACGATGTTTCCAAATTTGTTTTGGTATATTTTTTTGAAAGTCACATTATTACGAAATTTCTTCTCACTTGGTTGTCCGACATTCTATTCCTAATTGTTGTGTCATCTACATTCAAAAGATTTCGTAGAAAATCTCGTAACGAAAAGTTCGTAACTCTATTAAGCCCCATGTCATCCTGGCCAAAGATAGCAAGGTGTTTACTAATTCAAATCATAAACTCCTTGACAACTAGCTTTAAGTCAAAACAAATTAGGAGAAAATAAACTTTTCTTCTGTCAAAGTAATTTTAAAATATTCGGAATATATTTTTGTGAAAACTGATACAGGTACCGTTTGTTTCAACATATACATGTGTACATCAAAACAAGTAAGAAAGTTAGATTCGCTTGGTGTGGATTTAGGAGTTTCCCTTCCTCTGAATAATTTCGATTCTCTTTCAAACATTCTGCAGATACCAATGAAACTACTTTCAAACTGCATATTTTGATGGCTTCGTCGAATGTTTGTCCCAAATTTAAAATCGATGTCTTTTACTGCTTTTTTCTTCGAATATTTACCTGCCGCAGCCATATTTGCCGACATTTTTCAATTTAATCATCAAATAAACAAATAGGCAGCAAGTCTTAGATGTCTATTTTGATTTCGTCGGCGACGCGCCCTTCAACAAAGTTGCGGACGCCTTTGGTTGGAAATCAGTGTTTGCAACCGTCAGGCCAGATCTTTAATTACTTACCTTCCATCGACTCTTTCCAAGGCCAGATTATATATATGATGTATAAAATAAGACTGGGGAAGTGAGGTTTGATCGATTAAACCTGTAGCGGTAGACGTTGCGATAGCATTTTCGCAGTTCAAATGTCGAGCGGAGCCCATTAAATGTATCTGAAAGATCATGATTTAAAGAAAGCTTTGCAAAGACTTGGTAACGTACATTTTCCTGTGCGGCCTTTCCCCTTATCATCCGACGCATTTTTGCTTGTATGTATGTATGTTTCTCATGCATTTGTTTATGCTCTTGGAGAATAAAATGTCAAAGCGTGTTGAAAGCATCTGTCTGTTCTTCCAAAATAGAAATTCATTTTCAAGACATCGTGACTCCCGATGAATAACTTCTTAAGTTCTCGTCACAAATATCAGCTTTCGCTAGAGATACTCCATATGCGCACGAAAAAATGGGCACCAACAATATTTAACATAAGTTACCGAGTTACTTATAGACATGATGTACGTTCGATGGTCGATGATACGCAGGTACAAATGTTTGACAGATGATTGGATTTCATTTTACACGTTTAACCTTCGATTCGCGGCATTAACCAATAAACGGATCTTAATGTTCTATCGCAAAATAAATTGTGGTTTCAAATTCTTTGACAACAAAACTTTTTATTGAATTAAAAATAAACGTCTCCGCCTTTATGACTTGCCGGCTGCATTATACAATATTTACCAGTGTTGCTTCTAAAAATTCAAAATATTTGCATGAATCGTCACGCTAGGTAAACAAGGATTAGGTAGCGAAAGGATTTACACTTGTTTTGCATATTAGCTACAAATTGTTTTCCTGGGATTTCCCAAAATTAATCGACATTTATTGCATCTCCGTAGGGATATTCTTTACCTGAAGGTTGAAATTTTTCTATAAAACATCTCGATTGCAGCGAAGCAGAAGCATTCAGAAACGACGAGTCAAATCAATAACAACGTAGTTGAAAAACGATTTGAAATTAGCTTAAAGTGATGGAATTTTCGCCAAATTTAATGAAGCTTTCTTCAACGCCGTCAACACGGGGTTTCTATTACGCTCTTTTCCTTTACCGCGAGCAGTTACAACGTTGCAGAAAAAAGCCTTACACGATCGCAGCAATAAAATTCAATTTGACGGAGGCTTTAGTAAAGAAAACCTTGACTAATGTGTACAATTGCTCGTCGGATGATCTTGTAATTTTTAAATCGTGGAACTATATATAAAAATAAATTAAAAAATCACCTGATTTCTTTGCGCAGCAATTATCGGATGCGAAAGGCAAAAGAACAGGCGAAATATGAAGCCAAAATGACTCCAACAGCAGCAACGACACAGCAAATGAAGCAGATAAAGGAAACGAGCGGATGTCAGCCCACGTTGAAGCGCAAAGTGTCCCGGCAACTTTGGCCAGAAAAGGAAGAAGGTCACCAGGAGAAGAGATATAAGGTGGACGTTGAAAAGGCCAAGGAAACCTGTTAAAGTGAGATTTCTAGAAATGCCTCGAATATTACAAATGTCTACTTTGTCGGTCGGATATTTCAAAAAGGGTCGGGATCGACATCTCATCTATGTCGACAAAAGAGATCAACGAAAAACATATACGGACTTTTACGAGTAGAATAACCACAAACCTTATGTCTAAGTGCTGATACAAGTATAAAAAGAGTGGGTTGTGAAAAGTGTCAATTGATGGGCAGGCGCATATTCATACATATACATTTTCCTATATAAAGTAAAAGATTTGGTTTTCGCTTCATTCATTACCAAAAACTGTTACATATTCTTAATAGAAGTTAAATTTTTTATTAAATAAAAATGTTCGCTGCATTTTCTTTCAAATTTTGATTTTTTTACTGCATATCAAGGCTTCTTTTTGGAGCTAAGCTGTTCTCCAACTAGAAGGCGTGATAACTTAGGAACACAATATATTTCGAGTCTATATATAAAACAGCTTTAATTGCGGTAAAGCGAATAGTCCCAGCGATGAAAAAAATTGAGTTGCCTATTGAGAGTGTATAAGTCATAATATTCCAGATCAAAGGTATCATTCTGACCATGTGAGACTGTTTTCCGAATGAAATTAAAAAGGAAATTGCTATGAGTGCATTTTTGTAGCTCGGAGAGATAATATCTTGCAGTGCACGTGGTAAGGGGGTATTAAACCTTTGCGAATGTACGCTACATAAAGGAGGACTTCGGATGAAGGCATCACTCATTATACGCGTCGATTCGAAAAATTATGCATTTCTGTATTTAGTCTGTCGGCAGTAAGTTTTCAATATTTTGACTGAATTTGGCCAAGGAACTAGCCTTATTAAAAGTGAACAGACCAGACAATTTGCGCCATCGCTGCCCATATAACGCCCTGTTTTGAATAATTCATCACAAGGGAAATTTGCATTTTTGAAAAATTCTCGAATAATCGCAAGTAATAGAGTTTTGACATATCAAGGTAATTATAATAAATTTCTGTTCTGTTATCTGTTAAGCAAATTTGTTTTTCCAATGGCGTTTATCAGCAGATAACACGGTTCGAAATCGAGTACTATAATAAATGATGCCTTTCTTTGAAGTGCTTTCTTATGCAGCGCACAATCGCATATGCATTCGCACATACTTATGCCTTTACTACAAATACTGCAGGATAGGAAAATGTAAAAAGTAGGAGAAGTGTGAGGGACGAAGTGATATCAAAATATATCTCCGAAATCGAAAATTGACCTATAGCGATTTCAAATTGAATACAAAAAATATCAGCACACAGAATGATACCTACATTTAATACCCCCTTACCATATGCACTCCAAGATATTATCTCTCCGAGCTACAAAAATGCACTCATAGCAATTTCCTTTTTAATTTCATTCGGAAAACAGTCTCACATGGTCAGAATGATACCTTTGATCTGGAATATTATGACTTATACACTCTCAATAGGCAACTCAATTTTTTTCATCGCTGGGACTATTCGCTTTACCGCAATTAAAGCTGTTTTATATATAGACTCGAAATATATTGTGTTCCTAAGTTATCACGCCTTCTAGTTGGAGAACAGCTTAGCTCCAAAAAGAAGCCTTGATATGCAGTAAAAAAATCAAAATTTGAAAGAAAATGCAGCGAACATTTTTATTTAATAAAAAATTTAACTTCTATTAAGAATATGTAACAGTTTTTGGTAATGAATGAAGCGAAAACCAAATCTTTTACTTTATATAGGAAAATGTATATGTATGAATATGCGCCTGCCCATCAATTGACACTTTTCACAACCCACTCTTTTTATACTTGTATCAGCACTTAGACATAAGGTTTGTGGTTATTCTACTCGTAAAAGTCCGTATATGTTTTTCGTTGATCTCTTTTGTCGACATAGATGAGATGTCGATCCCGACCCTTTTTGAAATATCCGACCGACAAAGTAGACATTTGTAATATTCGAGGCATTTCTAGAAATCTCACTTTAACAGGTTTCCTTGGCCTTTTCAACGTCCACCTTATATCTCTTCTCCTGGTGACCTTCTTCCTTTTCTGGCCAAAGTTGCCGGGACACTTTGCGCTTCAACGTGGGCTGACATCCGCTCGTTTCCTTTATCTGCTTCATTTGCTGTGTCGTTGCTGCTGTTGGAGTCATTTTGGCTTCATATTTCGCCTGTTCTTTTGCCTTTCGCATCCGATAATTGCTGCGCAAAGAAATCAGGTGATTTTTTAATTTATTTTTATATATAGTTCCACGATTTAAAAATTACAAGATCATCCGACGAGCAATTGTACACATTAGTCAAGGTTTTCTTTACTAAAGCCTCCGTCAAATTGAATTTTATTGCTGCGATCGTGTAAGGCTTTTTTCTGCAACGTTGTAACTGCTCGCGGTAAAGGAAAAGAGCGTAATAGAAACCCCGTGTTGACGGCGTTGAAGAAAGCTTCATTAAATTTGGCGAAAATTCCATCACTTTAAGCTAATTTCAAATCGTTTTTCAACTACGTTGTTATTGATTTGACTCGTCGTTTCTGAATGCTTCTGCTTCGCTGCAATCGAGATATTTTATAGAAAAATTTCAACCTTCAGGTAAAGAATATCCCTACGGAGATGCAATAAATGTCGATTAATTTTGGGAAATCCCAGGAAAACAATTTGTAGCTAATATGCAAAACAAGTGTAAATCCTTTCGCTACCTAATCCTTGTTTACCTAGCGTGACGATTCATGCAAATATTTTGAATTTTTAGAAGCAACACTGGTAAATATTGTATAATGCAGCCGGCAAGTCATAAAGGCGGAGACGTTTATTTTTAATTCAATAAAAAGTTTTGTTGTCAAAGAATTTGAAACCACAATTTATTTTGCGATAGAACATTAAGATCCGTTTATTGGTTAATGCCGCGAATCGAAGGTTAAACGTGTAAAATGAAATCCAATCATCTGTCAAACATTTGTACCTGCGTATCATCGACCATCGAACGTACATCATGTCTATAAGTAACTCGGTAACTTATGTTAAATATTGTTGGTGCCCATTTTTTCGTGCGCATATGGAGTATCTCTAGCGAAAGCTGATATTTGTGACGAGAACTTAAGAAGTTATTCATCGGGAGTCACGATGTCTTGAAAATGAATTTCTATTTTGGAAGAACAGACAGATGCTTTCAACACGCTTTGACATTTTATTCTCCAAGAGCATAAACAAATGCATGAGAAACATACATACATACAAGCAAAAATGCGTCGGATGATAAGGGGAAAGGCCGCACAGGAAAATGTACGTTACCAAGTCTTTGCAAAGCTTTCTTTAAATCATGATCTTTCAGATACATTTAATGGGCTCCGCTCGACATTTGAACTGCGAAAATGCTATCGCAACGTCTACCGCTACAGGTTTAATCGATCAAACCTCACTTCCCCAGTCTTATTTTATACATCATATATATAATCTGGCCTTGGAAAGAGTCGATGGAAGGTAAGTAATTAAAGATCTGGCCTGACGGTTGCAAACACTGATTTCCAACCAAAGGCGTCCGCAACTTTGTTGAAGGGCGCGTCGCCGACGAAATCAAAATAGACATCTAAGACTTGCTGCCTATTTGTTTATTTGATGATTAAATTGAAAAATGTCGGCAAATATGGCTGCGGCAGGTAAATATTCGAAGAAAAAAGCAGTAAAAGACATCGATTTTAAATTTGGGACAAACATTCGACGAAGCCATCAAAATATGCAGTTTGAAAGTAGTTTCATTGGTATCTGCAGAATGTTTGAAAGAGAATCGAAATTATTCAGAGGAAGGGAAACTCCTAAATCCACACCAAGCGAATCTAACTTTCTTACTTGTTTTGATGTACACATGTATATGTTGAAACAAACGGTACCTGTATCAGTTTTCACAAAAATATATTCCGAATATTTTAAAATTACTTTGACAGAAGAAAAGTTTATTTTCTCCTAATTTGTTTTGACTTAATGCCAGTTTTCCATTCTCATGCTTTGATTTAGTTAACAAACAATGCTAGTTTTTACCTGCGATTACATCGGAATAGGAAAGACGATTGAGAGACTTACGAGCTTTGTCAACTTGAGCAAAGTGGTCGATAGATCCCATAGCGATCCGCCCATCATTAACGAAAGTCATAATTGATTCCTTCACTAGAGAACTCAAACTTGATTTGAAGGAGCAAACAAAATGTTGTATTAATTGCAGCGTTCGGTAAGCGATCTTTAATTTTGAAATCGTCAAAATGTTTGTAAAGAGAAAATTGAGATCGTGCATCGGCCAGGTATAAGAAGGTAAGCTAACAGAAAAGTGAAGAGGGAAAACCGCAAACTGAAACCGCAAAAAGATAATAATGAACAATACGGGCGAGAAAATCGCAAAGTAAACCGTGTCAGAAAGGAAAGTTTCCCATTGGCTTTGGCCTGAGGCGAAAGTTAATGAAAGGGCCGAGCAACGAAAAAAGACTTGAGTTAGGAGATGTACGATTTTGTATATCCAAGGGGGAAGCCTTAACGCAATCGCTAGATGTTTGCACGCTAACCATACGTGTTAGAAGCAAACTCCCGAATTACTTTTCCCTTCACATTAAATTGCGAACAAATGCCTTTTAATTACATTGCAATAAAAATGTATTTTTAATTTTGACCTAAATGAATGAAAAAGTCAAGCAAAAAAAACATCAATTGACATAAGTTATACTTGAAAATGTGAGTTTTTTCTTGCTTTTGCGGAAATTATAAAAAAATGGATGAAATCTCCAGCTGAACTAATTCTTTCGCTAATGAACGTTTACCATACATAAATGTATACATAACTATATACATACGCAATGCATTAGAGGCATTCGACCTTTTTTCTCCATACTTAACACTAAACCTACCGACATTTCATGTACACCTAATCCTAGCATGAGCGGTCAAATGACCGTTTCAAAAAAACGAATATATCCTAGTAAAGTAGATAGTAAACAAAATATTTCTCTGATGCTACAATAAACCTCGTCCCCCGATTTTCGAAAAATAGGTTGTATGTATATTTTAGGAAAAGTCAATAAGCTACATGACGATACAGTAACGTTGTATGCGAAAAATTTTGAACGAAATTTTAAAAACGGTCAGTTGACCGCGCATGGTAGGTTTACTGTTAACCGTCAATAATATGGTTCTCTTCAAATAGCTTCCAATTGGATAACTCGTTGCTCCACTGTGTATGACTCTATGGCAATAGCTCCTGTCGGATGGCAGGCCTACCGACGATAGATACTAGTGGACAAAGCACTACCGCCCACTCTTGAGCAGGAAGTATTCGTCTGCTTCGATAATCTTCTAGTAATTTCGGAAATGTTTAAAATCTCTTAACTGAAGGTTTATTTCTCTCTTGTATGAATTCTTTCTTAAGAGAAGAAGCCACCATGAGTTTTTCAGAAAATTGTTGTTTTTTGTTGACCTAATTATTGACTTGAACCTTCTGGAAACATACGAGTAAAACTTTGTCACCATAAAGACTATTTTTCCTGAAAATTTTTACCTTTTTTCTAAGCACTGTCTGAGTAAACCCGGTTGAGGAAGTATACTAATATTATGCCAGTTGAGTTTTAATTCCTCTAACACGCTGTCAAATGTCTTTCGAAAGTATTCATGTTGATTTGAAAGCATTTCCCAACAATAATACGTAAGAGCTTTAACGGGATATGAGACTTGCGACTCGAGAGGTAGCAATGCCTTTGCAAAAAATTTAAAATTTCGAATGAATCTTTCAAGTTAGTTAAGAATTCGGCTATTGAATTATTCATTTCCTTCTCAGGTGTGTTCCCTTTTCGGTACATGTCAAGTATAATGCGGTTCTGTCTCTCAACAGATGTGGTGCAACAGACATTTTTGAGCATAACATGGTCGTGGAACATGAATTAAAAAGAATCTTTGAACACGGAAAGACGTTTTTACGGGACTGTAGACGGACAGCGTAAGATAATAAAATTATACTCTGTCGTGACCGGATCTCTTATATCCATCACCGTGACTTTTAAAAAAAAAAAATTAAATTTTCATTCCCTATAATATTGGGCGGGCGCGCCTGATTTTTTCTACTTTCAGAATATGTGTCGAAATTTATATGGCGTATGTGTCGTACTGTATGAGTGACAAGCAAAACACACGGAAAGTAAACGTGCTCATAGATTTTGTCACATAAGCGTTGTAGGCGTGGTTTTGAAAAGTTTGGGTAATTGTAAACATGAGTCTTTATACCTCACAGACGGACAAATGGATGGAGGGACATGCTTAGGTGCATTTCAAGTATTGCAACTGGCTAAGAGTTTATATATTTTACGGGATTTTTGAAGTTTGAAAAAAAAAATAAATAAATAAAATTATGGCTATGAATATATTTGTGTAGAAGTACTACAAAACATCACCGATAGAGGATACATGCAAATTTTTGTGGGATTTATCTGGGGGATTTATTGTGAGTAACGAGCAAAAAAATAATTTTTTACACTTTTTGATAAACTGACTTGTCCTTCAATTTATTTTCTAATATATAAAGCATGACATAAAGCATTATATAAAAGAAAGTTCCTTTTACGCGAAAGGACGATATGTTTTTTATGTATTAATAGGAAATTTTTGTTATGTTAACATTCCCGTAAACGGCTCCCGGTACAGTCATACAAACGTGGTTTTTAACAAAAAATTCGTATTATTTTCAAAAAGCGTTAACGCTCTAACAGCGCTTGCCCAAACTGCATGTCGTTTCAATCGTTTTTTTTTTTTTTATAAGTTCCAGTGGTTTTAGTGACGCTGGTTTCATTATGTTACAAACAACGAGAAAATGCAAATTTCATGTTTTGATTGTGTTTTGCTTTTTGATTGGAAAACAGTCGTTGAAGTTCGGCATTGCCTAGAAAACTGCTCCAATAATCGTTTCAGTTTGTTGGCTGTTTCTTGATTTGGACACCGGTGATGCTGAATGCGTGGAAAAGGCGTGAATGTTCGCGGGGGTGGGAGAGGGGAAGAGTTGCAACAGATTGTAAAAGTAAACATTTGCTTTAATTTACAAACATAGCTCACGTTTATTGTGCCATGAATATTCTTAAAGTGACTTCGATGATATCGATAAATACGACGTACGTACAACTGATAGGCAGGGTTATATTTTAGGGTTAACTCTTCTCTTTGACAACATATAAATAATTCGGAATATTATTCTGATATTGGAACGCAAGCGATGGCTACTATTTTACATGAAGATTTGGGCAAGAGAAAGCTGCTTTCCAGAGTGATCCCGCGGTTATTCATAGCGGAACAAACAAATTGACACGCTCCGAATTCAAAGCGCTGACAAAATTATCTGAATTGCTGGCCACCCGCTGAATTCTTTGGATCTGACCCACAGCGGTTTGTTATCTACTTGCCAATATCGAAAAGCTCTTCCAAGATAATAGATTTCGATGAAATAATGAGGTCTCGCTGCAGACACTAAAGGATATTTTTAGCATTTCGTCTAACCATTCCATTACAAAGGCATCGAAACATTAGCAAACTTTGGAAAGATTGCATCATTACAATTATGTGGATGAACATTGCAAAAAGAGTATTTTTCTTACTCAGTTCCAGAACTTATTGGCGGCGGAAGCATTAAAAGGCACATTAACGATTTAAAAGCAAATAGATGATAAATCCCTTGCTGCTAATATACTGCAATGGACTTGATAGCGGCAGTTCTTCTTCTTCTACTCTCATTTATTTACCGTTTTACTAAGGACTTGTCTTAAAGCACACCCGCGCCGTATTAGTGTGGGACCATCCGTTCTGTTACTTGCGGTTATTATTGTGGAATTTAATTTTTAGTCGACACCTAATAAAAATTAAATTAAGTGATTTCTGGCGGCAAATCCTCAATGCAAATAATCTTAAGCAAGTAGAGAAAATAATTTGTTGTTGTTCATATCGGAAAACAATAACTTATTAATTGTTTACCATACCTCTTAAGGCGGTCGCGATTAGTACTTCAATTAATTTGTCGAACGCTAACAACTCGAACTAAACTGCTGTTCTGTTCACCGCCACACTTTTCTAATGGAATTTGCAAAAGTGCAGCAAAAAACTGTTTGTGCATGTGGCTGTGTGTAGTAATGGTTTTAAAGTTCACGTGACACGGGTACTTTAGTATATTTGTATAAATAGTTCGTTTTGTTTATGTACGTGACTATGTGAGTAAGTTTACATGTTCTCTGTAAAGGTACGTAAACATATAGACATTATATGCATATGTATGCATAGGTATGCACGACTAGGGAATAAACAGATGCTCTTCGTTGTAGTGCCATGAGTCGAGTAAAAGTATTATTTATCATAAGAAATCATTGTTTGACAAATTGCCACTGCTATGACAATAGAAGAAACTTTGACAACTAACAATGACACATGTTAAGTGTGCATGCACTTCATCGCAGCATTGTTACGTACAGTTTACATAGAGTGAACTGATAGGGAAAGCAATGAGAATGAAATTGTATAAATTGGTATGTAAGTAAATATTACTAAATACTACATATGTATGTATATATGTTTTTATGTATGCATATACAAATACAAATATATATGTATATATATATTTATATATATGCATTTACAGTATACAAATATATTTGCATGTACACGATGAAAAACAAATATACAAAAGAAGCAAACAAGTGTATTCTAAATGTCAGTAATATTTGTACATATTCACGTTCAGCAGTTTGTGCTTAAAATATTGTTGTATTTTTTTTTTTTTTTGTTTTTCTGTAACCGGCAATGAAGGCAAGCTACTACTGAAATTTTTAGTCGATATGCGCCAGATATCCTAGCAAGTACACGTCTTCTTGGAGGGAGTAGTGGTTCCTCCTTCATTTATTCGAGTTCTTATGTTGAAATTCGCAAGGTCTCCTATCAGATGATAGGAAAGGCTAAAGTTTCATAGATATCTCTCTCCAATTTGAGAATGGATTATACGAAATTTCAAGCTCTCACGAAAACTAGAGAAAGATATCGGCAATCGCTTACTAGTAAATTTTATATTCGTCCTTGATCAGTGCGAAATCTTGAATTGATTCCCTTCTTCTAGTCTTCTGTAACTTTTCTAGCGTTTATTTTTCTGGCCAACCATCTAAGCCCTTGTGCTTTTTTCCTCATTTATTCTTCAATTCCTTCATGTTTCTGTCTTGTCACTTGTCCGCCTATCACTCCTATTTCCATATATACATGTCCCTCTCTCCGTCAATCAATAACTACTCCTTCTCCTTACCTCTTTTTTGCTTCCTCTGATTATCCGTTCATTTGTTTTTCTACAAGTCCGTTTTTAAAAAAAAGAAGTTAAATAAGAAATGAGAATTTCGCCACATCTATTCTACGGCGAGCTTGGGCTTGCTAAGACTGAGCAAATGTTGATGAAGATCGAAATTTTTACTGTATTTTCTTGAATCCGATTGCAAACCCGATGCATTATAAAGCGAGCATCTAGTTAAAGTTTAGAGATAAAATACCGATCGATCAAGTTATTATGATATTCCCGACTTTCATTGATATGCTTGAAGTGATGTGGGTAACCAAGTTGCGGCCGAATTCGAACGAGTATAGTTCCATTACTTTTGTTTTATATATTTACTTAATAGTTAGTCGGAACATTTGTGTTCTCACAAAACTGAAATTATAAATATGTTCACAATTGCAATTAGTTTGGTTTACATTGTTTGCGGAATACCGCATTTGTCACTGGTGACTTGACATTATCAGTTATAAGCAAATACCGACGCAAATCGATATGTATACATATTCATGCAAATATATACACTACATATATATATATATATATTCATGCAAAAAGATACTAATGCAGATATGTTCATTTTTATGCCTGACGGTACACATACCCTGCACATATTACATATTTTATGAGCAACAGCAAGTAATTACGATGATTAAAATTTTATATAAATGACAACAATTTGGTGTGTAATGAATGAGGTTTTACTTGCACACACACGTACACACACGCTCAGGCAATGCAATAGCAACAATTATTGCACATCAATTATAACATTAGTAGTAGTAGTAGTAGTAGTAGTAGTAGAAAATTAAGAAGGAAAAAAAAAAATAAATAAAAACGAAAAGTAAATAAATAAATAAATTCCAAGTGTTTAATAAACAATTTAATCACTCATTTAGGGAACAATAAATTTTAAATATTTGTACCTTGATTGTTTTAAAAACATTTAAAGTAAAATTACAAAAATAACAAAAAGAAAAATTGCACAAATAAATTAAATATAATTATTTTATAATTTGTTATTTAAAATAAAAGTTTTACACACAGAAGTTAATGTAATATAATCTCCCCAAACGACAGATGAATTTTAAATTATGATAAACTTTTCATCACTTGTTTTTTTTTTTTTTTGTTATGTTTGCGTATTGTTGTTGTGTTCAAGTCCTGCTTTTGTAAAGTGCACTTAAGCAGTATGTCCACTTAAAACGGATGGATTTTGATGACAGTTTTCACTTTGCATTCTATGCGCACACAATTATTTAGCCGTAATACTGAAATGAAACTTCTTAATGAGAACGCCTCTCGCCTCCTTCTCATGCTACGATTACTTTCAAGCATTTTCTTGCGGGACAAACAGCTAATTATTAATAATGAAGCCTTGCAGCTTTATTGTGAGTTAAGGCAGGAACGAATGCTTTACTTTATATTAATTGTCGGAAGTTTTAGTTCCTCTTAAACAATAACAAATAAATCGATTTACGCCTCACTTCTTCGAATGGAAAGGGTTTTACAGGGTTTCCTTGAAAAATGTCGAACATATTATAAATTCGTATTAAGATTAGGGTCTCGCCTTGTGGCTAACTAAGTTAGGACAGCGATAGTTTACACATGTGACATTGTGTTAATATATATAAACGGAGCGATTTGAAGTGAAGAAGTATTCACAGTATGCTTGCTTCTTTGGTGAATTGGGAAAAACTCTTCCACATTGTTGATTATTAATGTGCTGTCAGCGTATATCAGGAACAGGGAAAGACGGCTCTTCTTCGTCCGTATGCTAATAGTTTCTGCAGTGGCAGCTAAACTTTATTCCTATTCGTTTGTTCACTTTAGCGCATCTCTTCAGCATAGAAACTCGTTATTTCAGTCTTTTTACAACCACCATCGAAGGATGAATCAAAAGTTTTGAAACATTCAAGGGGAAGTCGCAGAGAGAGAGAGAGAGATATTTATATATTCTTGATCAGCCCAAAATTCTGGATCGATTTAAGCATGTTCGACTGCTTTCGTGTAATGAGTGTGATTAACATTCTTCTGGCCGCAACAGAAATAGACTTTTCCGGTACAATCTACAACAATGGAGCAAGTCAGTCACGCTTACCAAATATCATAAAAAGTAAAAATTTTGTTTTCTGACTTTTTTTGTTTATTACAATAAGGCCGGTGGCGGCGAACATTAAAGATTCGCTGACAGCCGAATATAATTTTCTTACATTTCACATTTACAACAGCAATGATTTGTTTTACTCATCGATTGCATGATTATAAATAGTATTCCACAATAAATTTGGTGCAAGGATGAGGCAAGGATAGGGCAAATCGTCGGCTTTCTGATTTTAATGATTCGATATCAAGGTTATGTTGAAGCGCGTCGTTGGTGTCGCTGGCCTCATTGCATTTAATAATATATCTCTCGATATAAGCTGAAAAAAGTGACTGAAAAATCAACCTGCGGTGTCGTAAGGAGTTGCCAGGGTCACGAAAAAACTATTGAAATAAGTGGGTACTCCAATCTCAAAGGTGTAGAGTTTTCAATACAGTCGAACATTATAACATAATTTATCTGTAAATCTGTATTTTTTTCTTTTTTCATTTCTCTCTATTTAAATGTTTATGTGTTTTTCTAAAAGAACTATGACTTCAGCTATATTACGCATCATTTAATCGCCTTTTATATGGTAGGTATTATACTGGATGTTTGCTCTTGACGTTACCTTCACATATAGTGTATTATTATTATTATTATTATTATTATTATTATTATTATAATTTAGACTAATAAAATAAATTCTTAGACTAAGTAAAAAAGACCTTGAGCGCTAGCAACACAGGCTATCGGCTCTAATTTAGAAAATTACATTAGATATTTAGCCTAGTAGTTTTAGTAAAGTAATATATTGGATTAATATTCTGTTCTGAAGCTGATTTTAGAAAGTCCAAAGGGTTAATCGTTTTAAATGCAATACTTCTAGCCAAGGAAAAGTTAAGGCAGTCGCAGAGAATGTGCTTTATAGTAAGAATTTGTCCACAACTGCAGGTTGGGGGCGGAGACTTCTTCAAGATCCATTGGTGGGTTGCAATTGTATGCCCAAGGCGAATTCTATTCTATACAACTTCTACCAAATCGAGAGTTTCTTTTCTTTTATTTAATGTAACTAACCGTACATGTACATGTTTTGGGAACATATGCCCGTCTTTTTTAATTAATTATAAACGGTAGGGAATACTCGTTTGTTTATTTCGCTTGTAAAATTCGAAAAAAGCCCATACATGTAATGCGAAATGTATCACCTAAAAGTATGTTATAATACTGCGAACAAACAATAAGGTAAGCTTTTCACTTGAAATTCACGAGACTACAAAATCAGGAAATTGTTTTTTTTTTTGTTATGGATTGTGGTACTGCACTTGACATCTATGTAGAGTTTCAGGCCAACATATTTGATCGCTGCAGAGTGCAGAGTTTTCACAAACACATATCGGTTAGCTATTTCGATTTTTACTATGTCTGTTGAAGAACGATTTCTGACAGCACAATTTCGGTCAATATGATTCCAGAACCCGTGTGGAAAGCCATGTTCGCCTTAGTTGGCTTCGCGTGACTTCTGGCTATTCTTAAAATTTAGAAAACGGCTACGGGGATATCGTTTACAATCGAGTGTAGAGTGAATGCCCAATCGAAAAATGCATTTATTTGATAAAAGTAAACAAAAGTAACTCATTATTGAATTTCATTTTTTTATTCAATAAAATGACTTATCTGCTGCTAATTTGCTCAATTCTAGAAGAAGAAGAAGAATTGTTTTTATTTTTGTATATATGTTTTTATTATTTATTTTTTATATTCAAAAAAGAGTGGAAAAGAAAAGAAACATGTACACAACTAGCACGGAGGCATATCCACGACCATCACAGAACCAAGTTGCAAGCAAACCCCTAAGCCATTGCCAGTGTGCAAAAGCTTGGCCACTGATACAGTAAACAACGCCAGCTGCTAATTTTCGAATCATAATGAGATGTTAAGATTACAAGTTAGTTTAAATACGACATAGGCCAATCGAAATTCACTTCAGTTCACTTCACAAAACAAATAAAATTCGGGAGCATATCACACCAGAAGTTGAGAAAATAATACAAAATGAGAAAAGTAATTGAAATTTGGGAAAAATCATTTCCCGTAAAGCGATTACAATTACCTGGCGGACGTCATAACAAGCAAAATATGTATATATATATATATATTATATATACACATATATATGTATATATAGAACCAAGCTAAACGTCAACTTTTTTAAGATTGAAACAAGGAGCTTCATGATGCCACTGAATTTTTTTTATTCATCTGTTGTTGATTTACTGATTTGCAGAGGAAGAAGAAGAAGCATTTCAGTAATCTTCAATATTCTAACAAATTCTCCGAAACTTTTAGGGATATATTTATATATGCGCATCATTCCCTTTTCTAATGATGCGCTCAAATCTCTCTGTCCTCTGTCCTCCATCCATTAATACGTAATATTTTTTTTCTTCACATTTCCATTGAAAATTGTTACGCAATCACTGATGCAAATTATTGTTGAAAAAGTAAAGATAGCAATAACAATAACGTTTCGTCTGATGGAAACTATTTTTTTTTTTTTTTCATAAAAATACATTTTTTTTCTCGGTGTCAAACGAAATGTAAAGAAATTTTTTTTTTTTTTTGATTGAAAAATCATAGAATAACAACCATTGACTTTAAAAAGTAGTCTTTCAGTCAGTGCTAGATTAAGATTATTTCTGATTAAAAAAGAGGTATAGGTAGTGATCAGGATAGGAGAAGGTTTCTAGAGATGAAGAGATTTTGCTTATCCTTTGATTATGTTATGTCAAGTGCTGTTTTCTTTGCAACAAGATAAACAACACTTCAAAAACAATTGTTGGCTACACTATGTGGATGTGCGGTTAAAATCGAAAGCGTTTTATAGCCAGAAGTTCGGGCTAGTGATCAATAAACGCATTTAAGTTTTCGTATTCATATCACTCAACCAAGCAAAACAAGAATTCGATGTAATGCTTGGTTGACGGATAATTCCTTTTCTCGACATTTAGCTGAGAGCCCTAGCATCGCTAGGCTATACGTTTATTTGGTCTTTGGCGATGGATAGAGCATCAAGGCCAATGATGAACTGTTTCTCAAAATCATTGTTTTTATCCTAATTATCATAAAAAACAGTTTCTTTTTTTATTGGCGTGTAGCGATATTTTATAGCGCGTACTCGATGTTAAAGATTTCGTAACTAAATGGATAGTACCTACGTATGTATTCAATGGTCAATTGTCGAAACAATTTTCGGATGGCGAAGACGACACCAGACACACCGTCAACGGAACTTTTTACATGAACTTCGCGTTTCTTGCAAGCAATGTTTGCGCTTTTGCCCGAAGGTATTGTTTCTTCTCTTAATTTTTTATCCAAAGAACCATTTCGTCTGTAAGACAAGTGAGGAAATTATAATTCGGTAAAGCCGACACTTTAGACACTCTACATCATTTTGTTTAGATAGTACACCAAAAATTATTCGTTATTTTCATAGAAAGGCGTACTTTTCATAAGAACTCGCATATTGGAGCATGCACGAAACATCGTATGCCGTGATGAAAGTTTAGCAACCTTAATTCACTTCTCAATGTCTGATTATTTTTCAGTTGTCTGCTTCATAAAAAACGACAAATTAGACTTCCTAGCCATATAATGGCTTGCTTTCGAGACAACCCTCATATATGGTGGGCTCTAAAAAAGAGACATTTAAGGTTAATTTTTGCTGAAAGTGCTGCTGCGGACAAATTTTCATCACAAAACATTAGCAACTGAACTCTGAGATGAGATCCAAAAAATGGATCTTCGTAGTCTAAATTCGGTAAAATTGATTTCTATGTTTAAACACTATTACCGTCCAATATTCACCATCAAATATTGAAAATAACACTTTAACACAAAAGATATTAGTTTTTGTAGAAATGGTTATATGGGAAAGGGTTGGAAAATTGCATTTCATCAAAATACTATAACATTGCGATTTTTTCCACAAACGTTGAAATTTTCAATATTTTGGCGAATTGGTCGAAAACCCACTCCAAACGATTTTCAATAGGATTCCTTCTGGGCCAAAGCAAAAGCAAAGTTCCGACTTATAGGCTGAAAATAAACCCCCCATTGACAGACAAAAGGGGGACAGACAAGCTTGAGTCGGTGCAGAAAGTGATTCTGAATAACATCTGCATCGATCGGAATACTCTAAAAAGTGGATCTATCTCAAGTCCTCTGCGTATGACATACGTTCGCAAGAAATGAATGTACCCTGGACCACAACTGATGTAGGGTATAAAGAATGTAGGCTCTTAATAGAAAGATACTGACGCAGAAACCTAATTAGAGCCAATGAGGTCACAAAATAAGAAGAATAAATCCTTAAGTATTGCCCTTAAACATAATATAGAAAAGCTATTGAGGCATGTACTTTTCAACTAATAAGCGAGAAATTCGAAAAAAGGAAAGTGCTCGCGAAATTGCAATAAATATTTTAACACAATCTCAAGTAATTACTGAGGGCAGAAATTAATTTTTTCTTACTTATATAAATTTGCTTTCGGTTTACTTACCGGCACTAAAAATCTACGCACTTCAGCCAAAGCGTACGCGATACGAGCATGAGCTTCGGCAGGAGCGGCAAATGTTGAGATTTCCACATGCAAGTCTTCGAATAGATGAGCATAACGGCTATCACCGCTCGCACGCATTTCTTCCTCTTTTTTGCGATCTCGCATTGAGCCACGCCCCAAAACGGCCATTTTGCACATAGTCTCCTCTTGCAAACGTTTCATTGAGTTGCCCTTAGGCCCCAGTAATTTTCCCACAAAATTAAACTGCGTTTACATTTGTATTCATCGTTTGTTAGTTTTTTTTTTATTTTTGGGGTAAAATGAAAAATAACAACAACGTACAAAGAATGTTTTAGCGTAAATAATTGGGGTAAATATTCTTACCTTTGGATGATCACGTACTGGTACGGCTACCTTAACAGCTACCTTAACTGGTCTGTCTCTAGTTATATCCAGCATTTTAGATTTTTCTAAAAACAAAACGAAATAATAATAAACAGAATAGAATACAATAAACTTGGAAACATACACACGTACATTAGTGCATATACGTATATATATGTAATAAAAACAACTAATGGTTATGACACATATGCTCATATACAGACCTGTGTATGTTAACTAAGTAATGTAAGTGAAATGTTTGTTTTTATTTCTCTATATATATATATATGTATATATATATATATTTTTTCTTCTTCTCAATGTTGCTGTTGTGAGCACTAACTGCTCGTGTACGTGGAAGCTGCAGATTATTTCTCTTTGTATGCATTCACAACTATTTCATTCACTAGAAACCAGTAACACCAGTCTGTATGCCTGTACCTTTGTGCGTATGTGTGTGTGGTTTTTTTTCTTATATATATATTTTCTTGTGAATATGCTTTTTGTGATATGAACGTAAGCATTTATTTTCCATTTGTGTAAATATGCATGTATGTATACATATATGTGTTTGTAGTGGTAACTACAGGATAAACAAGCTGAATAACAAGTAAAAGTAACGACAACTACAAAATTTCCACCTGAGAAATGCTGTTGGTTAACGGAAATATAAGCATTTGTTTAAGGTACAAATGCATAAATTTATCCTTTCTACCTCTGCATGCATGCATGCATGCATGTATGTATGTTTGTGCGACGTATCATCAGCCTAACTGCCTATTTATGCATGTACGTACATACGTACATACGTATATATATATATATCTTAATGCACACATGTGCATATGTGCATATGTGCATGTGAGTTAAGTTGTAAAACACACTTTAGTTTCTCGGTTAGATGGTTTTGTCATGCTTATGTTTATAAGTAATTAAGCAAGTTCTATGAATAAGAAAATCTTTACATCTACAACTACATCACCTAATGTCGCCTACATGTCAAAGATATAAAATACGTAAATACCGCTTGCTTGTAAATATATATATATATAAAGAGAAAAAAATAAAGGGAGTTATAAGAGAGATACATACGTTTATGTATGCGAATGCACGTACGTAGGGATGTGTGTTTGCATGATTGCAAACATAAACTTAATGTTTTTAACTTTTTGTTGATTTTTCACTAAATTCTATGTTTTCCAGTCGAATATTATACGAAAACCGGAAGGACATATTCAAAGTTTACTTTAATGTTACTACGGATGCGCAACAAAAAAGTTATACTAACACTGAGTTAAAAGCAAATGAATTTTTAAGTTATTCTCGCAAATCTTTTTTTAATGGAATACAGTTCTTAACCTATTTCACAATCGGAAAACAAAAAAAAGTTTTTTAATTTAATAAAAATTAGTTAAAACGTTGCACTCGGCCAAGACCGACTATTAAATACTCTACATTGCTTTGCCTCTAATATAATTCTTCGTCTATTCCCGTAAAGCTTTTTTGTCGCCTAAAAACTTACTTTAAAGAGAACGCAGGGGGGAGCAGGGCGGAGGTGCAGGTTAATCAGTCTTTTGTACCAATTACCATCATACAATCTTAAAAATAAGATCTTGTCGCCTTGGTCCTATTCCTTTGGATAATAATTGACCGACCAAGTGAGCCCCTTTGTACGCATTTTTTCACATCCGCTTGATAACTGAAAATTCTATTTATTATTGGGAAACATTGAATCGGGAAAATTTTAATAATTATAACCGACACTTATGATGCTGGACGCGATGAATGTACAAGGCGACTGGTTGTAGCAATGTACAGATTAGTAATTGAGTATGTTACAAGCTACCAGCGTGTGGTTGGCTTCTCGATGGATCCATGCGTTCCTCTCCCTACAATAGCTTATCTTGTAGAGTTAGTGAGACTACGACGCACCAATATTTTTTAATATAATTAGTACAACTTGTCTCTTCACTATTCCTATTACAATATCATTATCCTTTATTGAAATGTATCTGTTCTCTGCAACCATTGAGTTCGCTATGCTATGGTAACTTGTATGGGTCGTTATGTAATCTTATTAACACTTTGTCAGTTATTTGAGTGCTTTATCATAATGGTTTCGCTTTATATTCTTTCTGCTTTTGCAAATTTATTGCCATAAACTAAGCCGAACCATGCTGTTCTTTTTCTTACCGTGATAACCGATTGTCACAATTCAATATTCCAGTTACACCATTTGCCATTTGACTAAAGGGATTGTCCACAGAGAATACTTATAGTAACCATTAAACCTAGGCCATGGGTTGGTAGCTTAAACGTCCGTTTCTGTCTGTCACCACGGAGTTTAACAAAGGAGTTGATAGCCTGTCGATCCCTGAATGCTTATCACTTAAATCGATCCACAGAATAAACGTCATTTCCATCTTTCTTCGCTTCGAAAGATTAGCGTTGCTATTAGATAATTGCACCATTTCCACGATCTATCTATTAACTTAACCTACTGAAAATGTGTACAAATACTTTAAGCCTCGGGGTGAAGACTGACGGCTTTGCTCATCACACCATGAAATATTTGTAGGAAAAAAACTCGATAATCGAAAAGTGAGGTTGCCGGACATAGCTGTCATCTCCTGAAGATTCCAAAAAGGCAGCATGTTAGGGTATGAGAAGACCATTTTTTCTAAATGGCTAAATGGCTTAATTATCAACCGAAAGTTTCATACAGATTCTCCAGGGATCAAAGGATGAGATCATTTATGAAGACTTTATGGATCTTGAGAAATCATTCTATAAAACAGATGCCGAAATATTAAAGAAGCTTTGGAACAATTACATATCGCTCTTGAAAAGATTATGTTGTTAAATAAAGTCGAAAGAATGTTTTTGTTTTTTTTTTGCTTTGGTCCCGGGAATTACTGAACGATGTGTTATTATCACTATTATAATTTGCGTAGACCAAATAAATAAATTCTAGGCCTAAAAGTAAAAAGAGCACCAGCAACTAAGCTCATCGGCGCGTTTTTTTTTTTTTTTTTAAAGCCAGATTAGATGGTTACTTTAGCAGCTTAGATAAACTCAAATATTTTGTTGATATTAAGTTCTCAAATTATTTTCCAGATGTCCATAGGGTTAGATGCTCCAAAAATTAATCTTTGAATATTTAAATGGTTTCAAGGCCTTCAGAAAGTGTATGTGTAACCGTAAGATTTCTTCCACGTTATATATTTTAAGTATGTTGGCGTTTACATACCAACGTAGAATTCCTATGGAAGACTCCTGCAAACAAAATGAAGCAATTCTCCTGACACTAAGCTAGTAGCAGAAAAATATCATACACTAGTTCGGCTTATGTCAAATAGAATTTAATTGATTATCAGAGTGGCAGTTGCAAACTCTCTGAGTATCTGCACAGTGGGCTTTACATTGATAGCTTTCCCATTCGGTGACAGTTGCAATTTCTGCTTTCTTCCGCACTCCATTAAAGTACTCGTTACTTCGATATTCCATGTGTCGAAATAATCATAATTGCCTGCCTAATGGCTCGATTTTCGGATTTGCGGCACTCATTATCTTAGAATTTAAATTTTAATTTTTTAAAGCGCAGTGGAAGCATGCTGGGCCAATAACCTGTTATTTTCAGACATTTTTATTAATAACTAACGATAAGGTATACTTTGCTTTACTTTATATGTAAACTAAGCAGTCATTGAAAAAGTCATGACAAAGTGTTCATTTCCATTATCATGTGACGTTGTGCTCGGCTCCCTTTTTTTGTATTAACTTAAAAGACCCTTTATATGGACTGGTACCTAAATCAAAAGGCATCCTTTGCGAACACAATCATTGAACTGTGTCACAGTTATTTTGTGCGGAGTGGATAACTCGGCCAATAGAAAACATAATTGGTAGAATATGAATTTGAAGCGCAATCCTAGTAAGCTTATAGAACCGTTGCATCAATTGTATGGTACAAATGCCGAAGATTAGCAGCAAAATAAAAATGCCCTCGAAATTGAAACTTGAAATACGAGGAACGTTTTTCTCGAAACCATTTCGTTCGAGCTCGCCGTGTCACTGGATCCTGGAACATAGTCCCGTTTGAAGAAGCTTTGCTCGCAGCTTCAGAATAAGTTTCTCTAGTGAAAATCGCTTCACCACCTCCGTGAATTAAAACGCGTTGATTCTATAGCCGATTTTCGGTCTTCCAAATATAAAGTTATGACTTGCACAGGCGCGCAGAGGCAGCCTTGGCAAAAAAAAGGATTGTGGCACTGTCCTTTAACGCCAAGTCTTATACATCCAACTCTTTTTTTACTCTGTCTCGATTACATGATTTTGAAATAACACGATTTACCAATGAGAGCAAATATACTTTTTATACACGAATTTTTTGTTCTAGCACGACAAAAAAAAAAATTTTTTTTAAATTCTAACTTTGACGGCGTGCGGCAGAAACTTATGTATAAAGCAACAAAATAAAATCGGGGGTATACTGGGCACCGAAGTCAGTCGGTTTATGCTCATACATGCTTTAGTGACTTACTCTGCAGCTAGTTGGTCGTTAATAACGAGCGAAATTCTTAATTCGAATAAAACCCGACAGTTGTGCTAGATACACCCGACATATCTATTGATGATAACTTTTTTGATCCAACCCGTCATAAACGTCCACGCTATTTATCAAGTCGGGATGAATAGTTGGGACGTCGATTTTTACTTCTAATTACAATTCCATTTTTTGTATGTTGTATGTACCTATGAACTGGGTTTCCCCTGTGTATTAATTTTAATACGTTTCTTGTAATAAAAAGTGTGCGGGTTTTGCGTTCTAAAGATGGAATATGCATTTGTAAAAGAAGAGCTGGGTCTACTTTCGTATGAAATAATCCGAATGCTAATAAGCCTTTTAATTTTTAGTATGTAACTTGGGAAAATTTTTATTAAGTACAAAACTATATTATCCCTTAAGGTCTCTTCTCCTTCCGACACTTAGATTGACCAAGAAGTGCCATATATGAACACTTGTTTATTTTAAGGAGATTCCAGCTGCTCCTGGGCAAATGTCGAAGTTTTGTACAGCTATCCAGTCTTTCAGACGGTTAGCTCAATCAGAACATGTATCTTGTGTGCTTTCATTCACTTTTAGGTTCTTCGAATAGGGAATATCAATCCTTTTTTTCCGAAAAAGTTCGGTTACGTTTGCTTGTCTTTCCGAGCGTTAACTCAATCAAAGTATGTAACTCTTGGGCTTTCATTCATTTTTAGGCTCTTCGAAAAATATGTATTTTCTTTCAGAAAGAGTCGTCTTTTCTTCCAGACAGTTAACTCAACCGAAGTCTTGCGGGCATTCACTGTTAGGTGTGGTCTTTCATTTGCTCTTTGAAATTTTACACGGGTAACATCTAAACGTAAACACCGGTTAAACTTTCTGACTCTTTGAAAAAAAGACGGAAAATATCTTCTTCTTATCTATGCTTAAAACTTGGTTGTGACACCCTAGTTAGTCTATCTATCTAAGGTGCAGCTACGAACGAACATGTATGTGACTAGTTTCACATGTCCGCACAAGTACAAGTGTACATAGCTAGATATGCTGCACTATTGCGGAGACTTAAGGGAAATTTAACTTATTTCATTTCGTTAGTTTCTCTCATTTGCTTTTACTATTACGGTACATGAAGTTACTGTTACTTCTTCACTATCGTGAGCTTTAATCCTGTTTACGGCAAAGTCAACTTGCCGTTGCATTTCCTTTTGTCCAACTTTTATAGAAACTATTTATTGTTTTGGAATAACATTTTAGTGTTTTTTGTTGTTGTTACTCTTATAACGACAGTTATGTTTACGACTCTGCAGAATATTACATAACACAAAGATATGGTGCATAAAAGATAGGAAATATATTAAATAAAAAGAAATATGAAAAAAGATTTCTCTATAAAGTCCAATTACTAAGTATATACATATGTATATATAGATACTATAATTCCAGTTAATTTTGTTTATAGTTATTTCTAAAAGTAATGCTAATAAAAATAATTTCATATGAAGGAAGTTTTTGGAAATGATTATGACTTGATTATGATTATGCTTTGCATTGCATCTAGATCTTTGTCCATTGAAGCTGTTGCATATTTAGATGAGAATTTATCTGTTCTGTTTACGTGTAAATGCATCATCTATAGTAGATGGCCTTCCTCGTTTATGCATTTGCGTCTCATGACCGATAATAATTAAATTTTTAATTTCCTATTCATTTTAATTACTTTATGATAATAAATTCAATTATACACTTACATGTGCACATACAAAAACATACCCATACGCAATAACCTGTACATGCCGGACATTTGGACATACTTTTATCATATAAACACATGCCGATAATAATTCTCGGGACAAAGTAAAAAAATCGATTTATTTTTTTTTTTGTGCAAAAATTAATTGTATTCGTCAACTTAGTCTCCCTCAAAGATTATATAATCAGTTCAACGCTTCTCTAAGATTCCGATGCTCTTTGTATTAAACGGTTTAGCAAAATTCTCAAAATACACCCAACTAACGGTTCAATTGATTTCTTAGACGTTCCTAAAAATTTGCCATCCATCGATCAGACTACTTTTACTAACAAGAATATTAACTTGGTAATGGCTTATGTCCGATATCGACTAGCGTCTCAACTAAGAGACCTTTTTCCCTTGAGCATCCTTTTGACCTTTGATAATAGTCTGCGAGGTTCAGATTTAGGGAATAGATGGCAGCATAAGCCAGCAATTCGCAACTCAATTCATCCAATTTTGCTATTGAGGCCTTTGGAAAATGTTATTCTCACGTGCTGAATTCAACTGCAGTTTTCATCATCAAACAGATAATGTTTAGTCAACATTTGATATTCAAATTTTCCCCATGCTCTGAAAATAGCAAGAGTAGTCTCACTGTGACCCGTAAGCAAAATGGCATGAAATCTTCACGTGACTCTTTCTATAAATAATATGCACAACATTTATATGCCAGTGCCGAGAATTATTGATCGTTTCGCTACATGATTCTTTTTAGATAGTGATATGTATTCGCTTACTGCATAAATGAATTTTAGGTAAAAGAGTTGAGTGGTAATTACGCCGTATATTTTATACGACTTTCCTTTCGTTTTTTTTTGCTGGTAGTCGAAAAAAAACAAGAAAAAGGTTAAAAATATTCTAGTGCTTATAAGTGCAGCGTGGTTCAAAGGCGACAGCTGTCACGTATACTAAGCTGAGTATGTAGTAGAAATGCATGGAAGCAAAGGACAAAATACTTACAAAAAAATAGACAAAAAAAAAATATATACTAGAAAGCATTGTACGTTCTTATATTGAAAGCATATTCACTTGGCAGAACTCTAGACTTGATACTTGACTTTCAACACCCACTTCCGCCACTTGAATGCATACTAAAGATTTTCTGCATGATTGTACGGATACCGTTCATATCAGTGCATCTAAACGGCTACATAAAATGCACTAATGGCACCACCACCGGCAACAACGGTACTCATTGCTTCTTTTCTCTTTTTGTTCACCACCATATTAATGTATACATACATAGTTACATATGCATATATAAATGAGAAGAAATATGTGAACAATTTTATCGATATTATCATTGAAAGAGAGTTTCACAAAATTCTTTTCTTTTTTTTTTTGTTCCTTAAATAAAATTTGTTATTATTATGTTTAATGCTAGCGAGTTTGAAGTGTGACAGTTTTGTTATTTCATTTGTATTATAATAATCCATAATACACGCCTCGGAAATATTAAAACGCATCATTATTCTTAATTAGGGAGTGGACGGTTAAGATTATTAGTTCAAAATTTTGGATCAATTTAATAGTGTCCGTCCGTCTGTCCTTGCATTGTTCGAGTTCTTAGAAGAGTAACGATCTTAACGGAATATAGAAATTAATGTGGATATGTTCCTCAATGCATTTTTTGCGTGAACATGAAGTTCTTGGAAAAAACTTGTTAAAAGCAGCTAAAAAGGTGAACAAAAAAAATTAAACTCTCTGCATACAACTTATAAATTTCAAAGTTCGTGAAAAATAATCTTAATTAAAATGACATTATAGTGCGTGTTGAAAAGATTTCTAAGAACGATGCGTGTCCAAGATTCGTCTTAAGAGCTCTAGAGCTCTCCTATTTATTTAAATTATATTTATTCTGTTGCAATAAAGACATTCAATTATGGAATATTGTCATAATTGAAGCGTAAAACAAATTTTATATATATTTGAAAAACCTCAAAGGTGTAATTAAGCAAAAGAATACAAATTTACTTAAGTTCTATCATATACTTCATTAAGCATGCATTACATGCGTTCCGAGTAATGAATATAAATATGTTGATTTAAATATCAATAGAGAATAGATGTAAATTTGTGTATGTGTGCAATTAAATAGGAACGAACGAAATTGGCTGATGTATAAGATAAGATAAGATGCAAAAAGAAAGACAAAGAAAGCCTTTAAGCCATAATTACAATAATTTATATAAATTTTTATGCATTACGCAGAACCAACTGTTAAGTAGGGATGCAATTGAAACCTTGTCGTTGCATTCATTTCCCAAATACCCTTAAGTAAGAAATGCAATTTTATTGAATTTTTCACATTTTCCAAAAGAGATACAAGTCACAAATACAACACAACTTTATTTATTTATTATTATTTATTATTTAATATTTTATTTTATTTTTCCCTGAAAACATTCCTTTACTCTAATGCGGATAATTTGCTTTAGGCTTCAGCTAAAAAGGCAAAATTCTAAAAACAGAATCATTCATTTCTAAAATACTTTAAAGGATAATAAAGCATTCAATGTTTCAGAATATTTTAATAAAAAGAAAAATTATACAAAGACACCTGGCTCCTGTTGTAGCAACTTTCGTAGCCGCCATTGGAGGATGAAGTTGTGTATAATAGATTTGTTCTTCCGAGTGTACGAAAAAGAATATTCTTTACAGACATATCATAAGAATATATATTTTGAATGTAACTAAGATTCCGAGTTCGGGTTTAAGCCAGAACGCCTGCTCCCTTAGCTATTTGATTTTGTAATCTTATTGCACCCTACACAACTTGAGATACAAGATTCTATTAAGTTTGTGCGGACTTACCCAGCACCCAGAACGGCTTAAAATATAATCTTTTTTTGCATTCGTATAAGTTGACGCCTGCTCCCTTAGCTATTTGATTTTGTAATCTTATTGCACCCTACACAACTTGAGATACAAGATTCTATTAAGTTTGTGCGGACTTATCCAGCACCCAGAACGGCTTGAAATATAATCTTTTTTTGCATTCGTATAAGTTAATAACTTGTGGAAATTTAGATGCAATTTGACTACATGTGGGCATTGAGGTTGGACGTGGCTTCATGCCAGATTTAGTCTTTACGATAGCCAGGGCTCAAGATGGCAACTTGTAGCCATTTTTAATTAAGAAGGCAAGATTTTGTTATTCATTTTAAAGATAACAACTTTTTGGATTTAAGATAGCAATCTGTGAGAATTTTACTTTAGCATGGCAATCCGTGCAAAGTTAGGGTCCAAGAGGGCAAGTAATTGGTACTTTCGCCTAAGATAAAAGTGTTGAAAATTTGATCTTCTTGGAATTCAGTTTTAAAATAATAATTTGTAAGTATTTTGCCTTGAGTCGGCGGCACTTTCTGGGCCAATCTGTCTAAGTGCAAACTTGTGGGAATGTAACTAAGAAAAAAAACATCTTCATTTTTGAAGGAAGTATTTTCACATACTGTGATGAATGAAGTATTCAACTTGCGCCCTCTTGTCATTTAATATTTTTCTATATTTTATTTATTTTGGCCTCTGAAATCTATTTGAAAGCATTTGAAATGACATTCGAAAGACAGCATGGGATTTTCCATTGGATTTTCCATAAAGCGACTTAGCTCTTGAATTATGTTCCAATTACATAGCATTATGCCCAAAAGGATTTTTATATCTAAAAAAAACCAAGGTTTATCTATTGCCCAAATGCGTAATGACCTCAACAACTATTAACGCTTCCAGGATATTTGGTTTGAAGGCAACCAAACGAAAGAAGATATGCGTATGAGCCTTTTTCGCTTTAATATGGGCCTTGTCTATACAAAATTTTCAATTTCATTAGATTCGAAAAACGCATAAAAAAATGTCTCGTCTACAAATCAAAATTGTGTGTAACGTGATGTATAAATATGTACGAAGATGTATAAATTTTTGTTGTTAAGTAAACTTTTATTTGCGTGAAGTTAAAAGTGGAAAATAAACGTTCAAGCCATTTGTCTGTGACTGTACCTAGAAGCTTGGGATTTATAATATTTTAAGATGCAGAAAACTTCATTTGTTCTAAACCTCGGAAGTTTTTTTTTTGTTTAGTCGCAAAAGCTTGGAGTCTGAGAAAATTTTCATCTCTCATCTTTAATTTTTTTTTTCTTTTTTTTTTAAATATCATCAACTGCTCAGGGCATGGTCCCAGTTCGCTAAAAAAAAGGTTAGTTAAATAAAAAAAGTATTATTTACTTTTTAGTTTATGATAACTCGAAGTAATTATTTTCTCGCTCCGATCATTTCTGTGAACGCATTAATATCGCAAGGTTTCTTTCCAGATAGCTTTGTGCCTACTATCCAAATCTTTTTATTTGATATAAATAAATTGTTAGGAAAAATATAATTGAAAAGAATTAAACTCGACCTATGTGGACCCAATTATGAACTATTTAACCCCTTTCCGATTCTTTGTGACGGTTTTAAAAACAGCCATGCCTTTTGCGACATCTTTAACTTTCAAATAGTGGGTGGTTATCGGTGCATTACTTGGTGAAAACAATGTATTCCACACACTTTCCCGTACGTACTTCACATGTTTTGTAGGTATAGTACACTATAGTGTTGTATAGTAATCTTAGCTGTTCCGAGTTCTTTACATCCGTTTCTATTTAATCTCCCTATCTAAAATTAGTTGATTATCTAAATGTAACTAATAAATAAATCAAAGATAATCTTCATTGTAGCATCCGTCCGTTTGTAACGTAATATTGACCTCCTCTTCTTGTCGTATTCTACTCTCTAAGCTCTCCAATCAAGAAAAAGATAATCTGCCGCCGAATTTATCACATTACACTGTTATCGTAACCAGAGGTGTGTGGAAAATTTCAGCTTGATTGGATATACGTGGAAGTGGCCGAAATATCGATCGAACATTTCCGTGCTGACAGGAAAGCAAATTAAATAAAAGCTTATAAAAAAATGATTGCTTTTCATTTAAAAAATGATACGCAATTTATAGTGTCCATCTACCGCAGCGGTTTCCAGCGTACTTGCTACTGTGTCTATGTAAAAAAGGAAATAAAAAACTACGAGTACGCTCTTGTTTTACTTTCCTGTAAGTCTGAGTAGATTTCCTTTCTTTTATACCTTCTCTTTTTTGGCTTCTTTTCACTTGAGATGCAACTGCGCGCTTCTTTACGTTTTATTTATTTATTTTTATTGGTATAATAATGTAAACGATAGGGTAAATAATAAAAATTTTGTTACACTAAAAAAAAAAGGTAGTTAGTTTAGAGCAATCATAAGGTTCTCTATAATTTCTATTTATTTCTTTTTATATTGAATCGTTTTTTAGTTATTTAAAGCACTCGCAACCGCGACAATTAATGTAAAGGTTGTTGAGTTTTCTTGGCATAAATGATGTGTCGGGGTAACGTAGCGTAGTGAGCGTCATTCGCTAACTTTATCGTGGACTACTAATCTGCTTTAATGTCAAACAGTAAAAGGATTTCTTTTACTTGGCAATACATCGTATCTTACGCTGTAATTACGGATTTTCGCAATTGGACTTTTATGTTATTGAACTATCACGTGATAAGTGTTGTACCGCTCAAGTTTTTACATTTGAATTTAAATTCCGTATCCACAATAGTTTTCAGACCTAAAGTTCTGTGAAAAGAGTTTTGCTTCTTTCAATAAATTTTCTTTGAAGTGAAAATTTAGCAACTCGTTTTATTGCATTATTTGTTTTTTTTTTTTTTTTTTTTGGAATGAGTGGACATCTTTGCGGTTCTGGCAATCACTTTATTCTCCAAAGATTTCAAGCAAAAAAGACAAGTTTAACAATGCAATGCGTTCCGTTACTCCGACGGTATGCCTTTTCATCTAACATGCTCGTGTATCATAAATACAACAAATGTGTTATCCTACCGCTCCGCTTCGAAACACAAAATGAGTATACCCCCTATCCAACAATGGTGTGTATAAAAGTTGTTTCATTTGTGCAAAATATATTTTATTGATGTGAAGTCTATATTGACGAAAGTTTCATACAATTTCGAATTAATTGAAATTTATTATTAACGATTATTTTCGTGACAATGATATTTTGGCGCCTATTGTCCTGCATAGTCAGAGACTATTGGTCTACCGCCACCACATTTAACTTAATGTGTTAGAATAGTAAATGATTGGCTGAATAGCCACCTAAACATGTAAAGCTGTCTAACAAATCATTCCACATTGCGATCATGAACAGAAAAAATCCTTTAAATTGAATTTGAAATCTGCGATAATCTATAAAACTGATTAAGAGCTAAGTCCGCCCACCCCACAAAAATATTGCAAATATTGACAAAAAGATAAAAATAAACTTTGGTTTTTTCGAGCTTAGTTTTGTTTACCATCAATGGGAATTCTATCCTTAATAATTAGTGAGAGCTAAACTTGTCAAACCTAGGAGAGGGTATTTTGCACACCACCAAAAAACGAACTTGTATTCATTTCCCCATAATGTGATTGGAAACTTCTGTATGTGGGCACTTCAGAAGCCTTAAAGGGTATATGTATTCAACATCAACCTGAAATTCTAAATCGAACTACATACATTTGCTAGTCGGTACGGAGCGTGTTGTTGACGTTCTGCTGGTTTTAGAGAATGGCGATGATGATCCCAATTTCAAATTTGGTGGTAAAACTGGAAATCCTTTCACGCAGGCTAGAAGGTAGACTAAATTGCTGCTTAGTACATGAATGCAAGATTCAACATTAGTCGAATATAATGTTCCTGCTTGCTCTCGCTATATTCTCACTACGATCGATTTCTTGTCTTTAATACATTGCTGCCGTCTTTTTGTTATGATCGTAGAAATTGCGATGAACAACTCAGTCTTTATATAGTCCATAGTTGAAAACCACATTTCAAAATTGCGATTGAACTTAAATGCTGTAACCGAGAGACATGTAAAAGTTATTAACCTAAAGCGTCATACAACTACATATATCCCTAGAGAGAGTTAAAATGAGCGCAAACGAAATGAAATGCTAAAAGAAGGGATTTAACTATCACTTGAGCCGCATCTATTAATGGTTATCCTTACCTTCCGCATTATAGGCGATAATAAAGCAAATAGAGGCTTTCAGTCATTTTATCAAACGTACGTCGTATCGTAAATACTTTAAATCGTAACTTTGTACGATGTGCCGCATTTTGTAGGTATTTGTGTGAAGACAAAACCTTACTAGCATGTCATTCTTTCACTGATGTATGGTTTTCAGGTAATTGTGGCGAAATCCTTAATTCGATTCACATGATTTTCGAGCTCAATCATACCGTCCTACTAAGGCTAACACACCACTACACCAGTGAGGAGGAGTAACAGAGCCAAAAAATTTCTTGTAATTTATTAGAGTCACTAGTAAGTTCCTAAAAAAGTTCAACTTAATGACTAAAAGTCGCTAAAAGATGTGCAATAGGTTGTAGTTATTTTAGAGCGTAGGGGTTAGCGGTTGATTTTAAAAAGGTTTCAATAACCTCATCTCCAAGAGATAAGGAAATTATATTTGGAAATGGAATATTTAAGTAAATTTGTATCCTTGCGTTGGGTGTAGTGTATAAGTAACAAGTAACGCTTTAAGAATTTTTGTTTTCGAAAAAAGGGGTACTTTCAGGCTCAATACTAGCTTGCGTCCAAAAAGTTCGAAGGCTTCTGCAAAAATTTGAAGTCAATAGTTTCACTTTTCCGAGCAGGAGCATATTTACCACACCGACAAAAAGGAAGGTATACTGGCGAAAGAAATTATAGCGATCTTTGCAGACTTAAGACTAAGGAAGGTGAACTTACGCCCTCATCCCAAACAAAGCACAATGAGGGTGAGGGTAAAACATGAAGAAGTTAATTTCATCCTACTCAAATTTTTCACTGGTCATGGAAATTTTTCGAGTTATTTGTACCGTCTTAACTTGTGAACAGACAGTGCATTCGACTCGTGCAAAGGCATAAATGACAATACGCGACACACTGTTTTCGTCTGTCCGGCTTGGACGTGTTCTTGAAAACAGGCTTTTCAGATTTCTGGAGACGGAAATTACGCCATGCATTCTGTTAAGGGTTTTGCGCAAGACATTCTTCGTTATAAAGCCTTACGCAGGTGACATCCGAACCGCTAAATTCAGACGAAGAGATGGGAAATAAGATGATATAGTGAGAACCAAGATTTCATAGCAGTCCACCTCGAGGTAATGTGGAAGCGTTAACGGGATGGCTTTGAGTACCTGGTAGTGTGCTGCCACTACGCCATAAAAAGAAAGAAAAAACAGACACAGAGAGTGGACGGACAGACGGACGAACATATAAATAGACAGACGGAAAGGCGTACCTTAATCGATTAAGAATTTCCCCCGAAGCTTCCGCTCAGATTTTGCAAACGTTTCAGCAAAGTGAGTATGCCATATGTCATCCTTCGATGACAGGCGTAGAAATAAACAAATATTAACAGACAACTATTAAATTGTTTAACCGCAAGTAAACATTTGAGTGAAAGCTTTTACGTACCATTAAAGAGAGCAAAAGCAAGCATCCCCGAATTTAAATTTGCGAAGAGGAAATCATTTATTAAATCACAAAATTTAGGCAATTTTGCGTTTTCTCTCTTCCGTATGTCACGATATTTCTTACGTTCTTATTAAATCCGAGGCAAGGCATTTGAAAGGCAAGACTTTTCGATTTCACCCGCACAGCACTAAATAAGCAAAGCTCGAGTAAGTTTTATAATATATACAGCAAAACAAGTAAACTAAAATCACTGAAAGTATTGTTGTGCAACTTTTTCGCGCACTCGGTACGATTCAAGTGTATTTAAAAATCTACTCTGGCGTCAACGTCAGATATGCACTTGAATTACGAAAAGTTTTTCTGTTTTCAAAAAAATTGTTACTAAAATTAATTTGCGATGTTCTCAGTTCGGTTTCTCTTTATGCATATTTTTTGTTTTCTGTTCTGCAAAAACAAATTAGGAAAGGAAAGTTTTCATTTCTCCTTTCATTTTGTTTGGTTTCAAGTGGCACTCGATAAATTATTTTGTGGTAAATTTCTTTATTTATTTTTATGAATTTTGAAAACGCCAAGTGCCTAATTACAACAGAATCTATTTATGTATTTTTATTCGTTAATTTTTGGAACAATAACTGTTTTATAATGAAATTTTTATTTTATTTATGTTAAAAAGCACTTAACGCCAATAGCCTATAATGAAACCACATTTTCCGTTTAAATCGTAAATAATGGCGGTGCCAAGTACAAAAACAATTGTTTCATTGAAAACTCGCATCAAATTGCAAAAACCATCGCCACTCAATGAGTTTCTATATGCAATAGAACACCAATGACAACGTTTGTTAAACTTTCGGGCAACTCTCTTAAAAGCAATTCTTTTCAATTACGAGCTTTAAATAACAAAAGAAAAAAAAAAAAACAAAAAATTCTAATGAACTCATATTTCATATAACACAATGTCAATAACTTCCGGGACTACGACATGGACCGAAACTTTACCGAAAAATCCATTTCCTATTTCTAGGAATTTCAAAATCTGAAACACGACACAACCCACAACATATTTCCCATCATTGCGATCATTTACATGTGTATTGGTTTCACATGGCTTTTTGATAAGAAAAAGTACCGTTCGTACTCGGCGTGAACTTCGGAAGTATTACCTTGTCCGTCGAAAACAACAGTTCTTGTTGTTAATTGACTTTAAACGGGCCTTACAGATATCGCTAATGCTGTGGATAATGAATGCCCAGAAGATGTGCCTGTAGGCTAAGCTTATTTAGTTGCACAATATTTACAAATTGAACTTTCAGTTCTGGCTTAAGAGGGCTTTCGAACTTGCTGAATTTACATTTACATCCAAATTATTTATTAGCCTGAAGTCACTTCTAGCTCTCATAAGCGATGATTTCTATCGAGTACTGGAACAATGAAACTATTTCGGATAGCAAATCAAAATTCTATCAACGAATACTTTTTTGCCGTTTTTAGGTAAGAGCCAAATCGACCCTTCTGTTTGTAAATGGCAGAAGTACGTATCGGAAGCATCATAAAGCCGATGAATTCTTAATGAAAAGGATGTCAAGTTAAATTTAACTATCAAAGACCCAAACCAAAAATTTTGCCATAAGCCGTTGACAGGGGTTCGTTAAACGAAGCCTCAGAAATAGACCAAAATATAGTTAAAACAAAGTATTCCATGATTTTTTCAAAAAAATATTGTAAACAAAATACCTCCTTATGTTTACTAGCGAAGATTTGAAATGAAAGTATGTTTGTTTGTACTTTGCGAAGTATGAAATTTAAAACGCAAAAGCTTACTTAGCTACTGTGTCTAAACAAAGTAGTGCGAAAAAAGCACACTAGTACCGTATGACAGATTGCTCTGTGTGTTTTACGTCTGCACCTGACATGTGTCTTAATCAGACGGGTTGCCTACAACCATTGGCAATCGGGGTAAGTTGATTGACGACCCCCCAGGGAGAAAGACAATCCCCATTTAAGGGGGCCTTTCTACCCTGAAGTACCGCAATAGAAGATGGGTGTGGGCCAAATTCTCGCTTAGTGGTCTACGTCGAGGCCTATCTAAGCACCTCTTCAATAGCTCCCCGCGAGACTTTGGGGTAACCACAGCCACCACGAATACTCCCCGAAGGGCCGTACCCAGCGGTCAGGCAAGAAGGCATTCTCCGGCATTCCGATGGGTTGTGTGCATCATCCTGCCAGAGCAATCCAACTTTGGGCAACCTGACCCCCGTGGACACCCTTTAATTTCTTGGCTTATCGTTCAAACCAGAACTTACACCAAGCTATACAGCTTTGGGTGATCTCATACTGTACGCTTTTCGCTCTTGCCTTCGGACTCTCCACACGTCCCGGACGGCCAAGCCTGACTATCCTTCCTCAAGGAAAATAATGCTTCCAAGGTTGTCGTCGCACAGAACACACACCTGTCTGTGCCCCAGCCCACTTGGTATCGCTGGCCATCCTAAGATGACCTCCACCAAGAGAACCTAATAGGGAAAGAAATGCTTCCTTTTATTAAAAAGGAAAGCCCCTTCCGACTAGACCCCTTCCGCTTTCCAATGAGAAAAACCTATTGCTAGGTTATAGATAGAAGCCTTAAACCTTTCTTAGCCATTGACTGTGCGACTCTTAAAGAGCCATAATGCAGTAGAAAATGTTTCTAGGGAGCACCACGAAGAGGTGAAGGTTTCGGCACTTCTATGGGTGAACCAATTGATCCCATAGTTTCGCCCCCCAGTACCGTATGACAGTGTAGGTTATCCACTTATGCTTGAGTTACTAAAATCATCTCTATCTATGCCTTGGCTTTTCTGTCTATCCGTCTGCCAGTTCAGCCGTTGGTTGGCAACAGGCTTACGTTGTGCTCTTATTAGGTCAAATTTCTTGTCTATGACGAAAACCAGGCTTGAATATAGAAAAAATCTACTTATTATTAACGAATAAGTTTCAAGGAATAAGTTAAGCGGAAATCAGATCAGAGATCTTAAAAATACGTATACCCTTGTCTAATGAAATGATCTAAGTTAGTTTCATTATGACTATTTATGTCTTCTGTCTTCCATACGTTGGTCTACTCATTTTTTAGTTCGCCTGTCCGTCTGTCTGTCCACCTGCTGGTTAATGTCAAACTTCTGTGAATAGAAATCATATCTGGGGATAGCAAGAGCACAAAGAAAGTGTAATATGGAACCCATAAGCTCATAAGATTTCTGGACTTAAAGGTTGTTGCATATATTTCCCATAAAAAACGTCTGTGCAAAAATTATAGTAACCGGGCACACAATTAACAAAATTGCTTACCCTTTTTTTTTTTTTAAAGAGGAACGCATTTTCTTTCCTTTTCTTTCGCTTGTTTCCTTTAAATATTGTCGCTTTTACTCACTTTATTGTAATTTAACTAAGAGGTCCTAATGGATTCGCGAAAAATTTGTAAAAGTGCTCGCGTAAACAACCGAAATTATTTAATTGCTTTTCACAAGATTGCTAGTTAGTGCCAAAACAAAAACATTGTACTCGGGATTCCTAACAACAAATATTCACATCGATTTTATATACTGTCGATGTGTATGTTCAAGTTCAACTTAATGCCAACAAGTGCGATATTCTAAACTGGTGAATAAGTACAAGTCAAAAAAGCTAGTCAAAGCTCGAAATATGTTTTATGAATTCTAATCATGTTTCGGGCTTACATCCGAATAACCTTTGCTGCATTTCGTTGAAGTCGCATGCTGCCGGCACAGCTTACAGGTCAAGCGAAAATTGTTATTAATTTAATAACAGCATAATTATCTATGTGATCAGCTGGGGCGGGAACTGCAAGCTAGTTATGCCCACAATTGCTTGACAATTATAAATGGAGAGCAAACTTGCTGTGCTTCCCTTGTCAAAGAGTTGTGCTGTGTGTGTTTTTCTCTATTTATTTTTCATTGTGTGTCGTCCCCGGCTTAGCATATATTTCTCTACGATTATACGGCAAACAATTTGCAAACTTTTCGTTGTTGCAGGACATTTGATGAATGTAAACGTAATTGCTCAACTTTGTTCTTGTTCCTAACTGATGGTTGCAAATGACGGAATCTATTGATTTTTTTCCTCTAATTTTTTTATTTATTTATTTTTTTTTCTCATTATCATTATTTGGCATTTGTAGGCGTTTTCAAAGCAATTTTGAATTCTTTTCATTACATACGTTGAGACAAAAAAAAAATAAAAAAAGGACCGAAAATGAACGAATAAAAATTGAGTTTATTGCAAAAAAAAAAAAGAACGGAAAAATTGGCTGCGCAAGTGAAATTTGTCAATAGAGTTTATAACGGGAAAAAGGCATAAATTTTCATTCTGTGTATAAAGTATCCGGAATTGTTTAAAAAAAAATATTCACTAAAATTTATTTTATTGCTACTAGGACGTAGCCGCTTGACCCAGTCTGCCGTGTACACCTCGTTAATCTGCTTAATCAGTTCAATATTCTCCTCTGTTTTCAACTGAGTCAAAACACAATTCCTCTTTCTTGCGATGTGACTTTCGATAGCAAATTTTAGAAACAGTAAGAGGCCAAGTTGGAGCCATAACAGCATGTAAGCTCATTCGATAAGATCGTTTTTCGTGGGATTTTTGCTCCACAACGTAATCCTCTTCTTCTTGCTCAAAATATCAGTAAAACTGCAGTTCTCCCTGTAAGACTTGCACGGGGATTCTCGGACATTAGCATCATGTTTTTATCTAGATTCTTGTCGTCCTTAGTCGTTAACGATTGGCTAACGGTTGGAATCAAATCATTAATTTTTTTTCATTCATAACCTTCAATGCTTGGCTAGTGGCACGAGTCAAGCTACTTCTCACTTCTAGCGTCTCTCAGAATGCCTTTTCAACTTTGGACTTAACAACTCTGTTACAGAAAAAAATCAATTTGCTGTATATTCCATGAGTGCATATGCATTGGAAAATTTCGAATACTATATATAATCGATGTACACTGAATATATTATCAATAAGTTGAAATATTTAAAGCCCAGTTGGCACAGTTTACGCGGGTGTGTTTCCATCAAACGCATTCACATTAATCCAATATGTTTTTGTTAGGCTTTCAGTCGCAAATTTAAATAAACGTCTGTTGACTATGAGGGAAAATATATGCAAATCTTGTCTGCGTAATAAAAATCGTTCTTTCATTTGAGATTTACGTGTTATCTTTCCCTGCAAACTGCGTTTGACGTGAACACACATCAAACTAAAATTTCGTTTTAGTGCGTGCTTGCAAAATCACAGTCGCTGTAGGTCGTCTCATTTAAGGCATTACATCAATCAACAATGATACCGCCTGTAAATGACAAAAGGATCGATTTTTTAATATTTTTTAATGAAAATGAATCCGTAATTCAAGACTTGGGATAGAACTGAAAAATAGAAAATTTCGACCACGTAAATCCATTTTTTGTACCCAACACCTTATGACCCTTCTCATGAAAGACAAGCCTTTATTTAGCAGAAAGGTGTGATTTTTTAATATTTTCTTATGAAAATTGATCCGTATTCAACAATTTGAGTAATAGAAACTAACGGAGGCAAATTTAGACCATATAAGATTATTTTGATATCCCATACCCTATAAGAGTCCTCATCAACTGTAAGTCTTTATCTGATAAAAAAAAGTTTAATTTTTAATATTTTATTATGAACATTGAGATAGAAATTAATCGTAGCAAATTTGAACCGCGGACCGGCCGTGTTCTTGGACTCGACCACTTAGAAGTGCTCCTGTGAAGAGAATGCTGTGACATGAAAACATTGTATAAAATGTTTTGTCTACTATCACGAAAATAAATGAAAAATTGCATTACGCGAATTATTGTAGGGTATTTAAAAGTCGGTCTTGCCCGAATATAATGTTTGAACTTGTGTTATCTTTTATTGGTTTAATAGATCCTTTGTCCCTTGTCGAATATAAGAAAGAAAGTCTATTAGCAGAAACTTGGATATCCCCTCAAAATGCTCCGAAAAAGCTATCCGTGTCAAATGAATTCCTCACATGTACGGGCAGGTGTAGCGCAAAGGATTATCTGTTGATTCCTATGTTTTCTAATAAACCAGCAGCGTATTCTTAGAAAGCGTTCATGTACATTTGAAGGCACCATCGGCCAAACTGTTATTCAGTAAATATATATTCGAATGGCTGTCAGTGTTTCTCCCAAGAAATTAAAAATGTGTGATAAAACTTCTGATGATAATTATGAATTTGGCCGGTTATAAGTTTTCCTCCTTTTTTCTCCATCACGTAAAGCGTAGAATGTGCGTTTCTTTCTCTTTGACTGATGTAGCAAAAGAAGTACGTCCTACTAAAGAATGGGCAAAGAGCAAAAGTGTGGAAAAATATTATACTCGGGCAAGTCCGACGATTAGTAGACCAAACATTTTGTACAATATTTTCAGATTAATGGTAAAAATTAATAAAAAAAAAAAAGAATATTTGATAATAAAGAAAAATGTTTGTATACAAATGCATTTTTCTCGTCACACGACGTCGTTTATGACAACGCCCTCGCATAAGACATAAGACTCTACTATCTCTCAAATAACATTTTAAGAAGAAGCACGAGGAGGAATATTCGGTAAGTTATCTTCAGCATTAAAATTTCTTACTGCTAATGAGGAAAAATTAGTGTAAGTGATTTTATGGTTTACCCTCAGTAACCAAACTGGACATGTGTGGGACGAACGTGCATTTTGTTTCATAATATGATTTTCAGATTCAGAGCGTTCTGCAAAATGTTAAAGACATTAACACAGATTACATCAAAAACCTTTTCAAGTTTATTGAAAGAAACGTTTGGGAAAATGATTAGTAAATTTGTGGCATTTTATAATGAAAACAAAAGGTTTGAATAGAAAATCAAAAATGTACACCAAGCTTAACTGATACTTAATGTTTCGTAAACATAAGCACAAAAGCATTCATACTTTCTTCCAAGAAAATTCAATGCATTTTCGAAGAAAGACAAGGCTAACAGAACCTCATGATAAGCGATATGGATTTCCTGCAAAATGGGGTAATATTGTGGAGTAAGTTGCACGTGTTTATTATAATTTTAATGATTTGGCTAACCTTGATTGGTGATTATTATCGTTATTATTTTCCACTAAAAATGTTAAACAAAAATTTCAAATTTGATCTGTGCTCTTAATTAAGCTTTAGCTTACTAAGATTTCACTTAAGGGCAGAAGTCATTTCTTTCATTAGATGAAAGAAATTTGTTACTTGTTCATGTCGCATCCTTCCACACGCATTCCAAGATGACTTTACGTGTCAAATGAATTCCTCCTGGTAAAGTACCGTTTACTGTCTTACCAGCTGACTTCTAAGCTCTTTAATAGACTAAAAGAGAAGATCTTTAGAAAGTTTTTATACCCATTTAAAGCATTTGCAAACAGAAATATGTTAATGTAGTCTCGTCAATACGACCGAGCCTGACAGCGAATCGAAAATTTTAAGCGATTCGGTGGAAAAATTAAAATTTTTGCAAATTTCTAGCACTCACCAGGATGGCGGACATTGAGTTATATATTTAATTGCCGCTTTGTTTATTAATGCGCAACAGGTAAACTGTGCAACATAAGTGCTTGTCATTGGGAGATGATGCAAAAGATGCTTTTCCGGGCATGAAATCGTCAAGGAAAGCGAATGCGGACGAATATTGGGGCATTCAAGGGCAGTTTTATGGTCCTAGAGAGAGAGAATTGCAGACTGATGTGAAAAACTAATAAAAGAATTCTATATCCGCATGAGTAGCCGAGTAGGTGGATTCACATCCCAAGTGCTGTAGAGTTTTCAACACAGGCGATCCGGCAGCCTTTACTTCCATACTTTGTAAACGAATGCGGACAAATATTAGGGCATTTAAAGGCAATTTTATGGTCCTGGAAAGAGGGTATTGCAGACTGATGGAAAAAAATAATAAAAGAATTCTATATCCACATGAGTAGCCGAGTAGGCAAAACTGCGCGACTAACAACGCAATGGTCGTGGATTCATTTCTCAAGTACTGTATAGTTTGCAACACAGGCGATCTGGCAGCCGTTAAATCCCTACTTTGTATATATAGACGATATATAAATAAATAAATAAATAAAAGAATTTATTATAATGAAGCGATATGTCAGCGAAAAGCTTCAATACTTTAAATGCGTTTCTTTCGAAACAAAATTCTTCAAAACAGTATACAGTCATTCGAATTTCTAGGAATATCTTTAAAATAACACTAGAAAATGATATGCGTAGAATTTCTTTTTCTTCGCGAAGTTAATTTAAACAAGTTTTTATTAACAAGTGATTGCCTTTTATTAGATCGAAAACTGAACACTGAGCACAACAAATCAAATACAAACAAATCGTACAAATCGCGAAAAAATGAGTATTTTCCTTATTTCATACGTACTGTGCAACCTGTAGACATGTAGATTAAATGATTTAAATTTCCAACAGGCACACAGTGTGGGTCGCAGTATAAAGATGCCTCGCGATAACGCCTTTTTTTGAAACTTTTTCAAAAATGATTTTTGTTTTTTTTATACACAAACAAGTAAGGAAATTATATTCGGCATTCTCGAATTTTCTATATCCACTACTTTTACCTTAAAACAATTTTGAAAAAAAACAAAAACGCAAAGACTAAATTTTTGTACCTTATAATAAGGGTAAGTGTGTCTGATTTCATCGATTGAAAGCCTTACCACATATACACAGTAAGTTATGAGTGTGAAAGCAATGATGTTCTGTTAGTATGCTGCGCTGTAGTCGTCTTCTTCTACCGATTCAGCCGATTTATCATTACCAGAAGGCGACAGCTTTGTTGTTTCGGCCAGGAGAACCATTACATTGAGGGACGAACTAACTTTAAATTGATGCAGAATTTTACACGCCCGTCAAACCAATACATTAAACTTGCAAAATATTTGGTTAAATTTAGTCAATCGGCCTTTAGTTTAGTGTAGCAAGTAAGAAAATTATAATCGGCAAGACGGACGGAATGAACGTTATCCTAAGAAAGTCTTAAAAAAAAGGAACACACTAAATTTTTATACTTCATAATATTAGGTGGGCGTGGTTTTTCAATTTTTATGGAGTAAAATTGAAAATTCATATCGTGTTTCTGTTGTAGCTTTTCCAAATTTGTGGCCGATAACGTAATTTTTGCGAACGGGGGAGTGCTGACCACAACTACTACGCAGTTGAGCAAAGGGACAGATGAACGAGCGAGCAGACGGACATGCTTAGATGCATTCCGAATTGGACACTGGTCAGGAATGTACATTCTTTATCGGTTTTTTGAAGCTCCGTTCTGGACGTTATGAAAATGCAAAAGGCGTGACCGGTTTTCTTGCATTTCCCGTTCCGAAAAATGAAGATGTCGTCTTCAAAATTGGCGTAAGAATTTGAAGCTATGACAACCAGATTGCTCTTAAAAATGAGTGAATTCGGTAGGAGAATACGCGTTCAGTGCAGCGTAAACTAAAAACTCCTTTACTTCCTGTGTTTTTTACTCATTCCCCGTAACGCACAATAGACACACAATAAAAATTTCTACATCTATACTAAAAAAAGGGCAAACACTCAGTCACATCCATTCAATCTTATAGAATAGGAAAATTAAGTGTTTTTGTTGTTTTCCTAGTCTTTCTTAGTATAAAGATGGTGGGTATAAGGGACTTCTTCACAGACGACTATAATTTTCTTCCTTGCTTTTCTTATTTGTGCGAAAGAAGTGTGTTTTTTTTACCTTTTACTGTTTTGCTTGCTATGTTATTTCACAAATTAATTGAATTTTTATATTTTCCACGATTAAACAGCTATTTATCCATATTCCATATTCCATCCACATTATCCATCAAAGCATGAAGGATTTATTTTGTGTTTAGAACGTTTGCAGCGCTCAGAAGGAAGCCTCAAAGACGCCTAAAATGTGTTCATATACTTTTGATTAGCATCAAATTCTGAATCGTTGCAAGCATGTCCGGCTGTCCGACTGTCCATCCGTCCGTCTGGCTGTTTGTGTAATTAAGGTGTGTAAACGTTTTCCTGATTGCAGAAATGAGTTGGGTTCAAATTTGCAAAGGAATTTGATAACCGATCAAAGGACTCACCTATAATGCACTGTATAACAGCACTCATAAACAGCATGATAAAAAGTCGGATTTTTATTGTACGGAAATAGAAAAATCCTAATATTATAGACTATGGAAATGTTGTTTTTCTTTTCTTTTTTTTTTTTAGTCTTTTCCAGGATAATGATGATGGGTATAAATAAATTCGGTCACAGCGAAATATGATTTTCTTACTTGTTATATTTCAACAGAGAGAGCTGGCATGCAGTAATTGTGCTTTCAAGAAAACCTAAAACAAATTTTTATGTACGGTTAAGACGCGCGGTAAAGACTTTCATATCTAAGAGGATCCAAACATTAATAAAGTTTTCGATTTTTTTAAAATAAATTCAGAAAATGAACTTCATTCTTACGCAATATGTACGCACAAGTGGGAGTGTTAACCTCATTTTATGCTCAATGGATGATTAAAAGAGCATTTTTACTACTACATAGTTTTACTATTTTCTGTTTACGATCTATACGATTTCCTATACGAATATTTTCATTTTGCATTTAAAACGTTTTATGAAGGCTTTCTTGTAACGGTAGGTAAAGATACATATACATATATATATATATATATATAAATATGTACATAGCAGGTAGGTATTAAAGAATATATAACATGTGTTTTGCGGTATAACAAACGGGAGGGCATATTTAGCGCGCTTTATCGTTCGGCTCTTAGACAGATAACCACACAGCTGTATCGGTATCCAACCAAATAATCATAGAACCTTAAACCGCCTAAGAATACACATAGGTACCGGCGTGAACAGGCGAGCAAAGAAGAATCGTGACTACCAAGTCAGTGTTTGTGAGATCAAATCGAATCTCAAGTGCGGTAGACTTTACTTTGGTCATACCTATAGTGAGTGCTCAGCACACCCTTTTTCCGTCCCCATTTCTTTTCCACCTTCCTTGTGTTTCACGAATAGGTGACGACCCTTAAGCGATTAGTCATGCAAAAAAAAAAAGAAAAAAAAAAGATGTAAGTATGAAACGGAATATTTATATAGCAAATACGTGCGTATTTTATAAAAACTATAAAAAAAATGTATTGTAAAACAATCCACCGATAGGTATTTGTGGATGCCATTGCTTTAAGGATCTCCGCCTTTTGCCGCAAGCCACTCATCGAGTTTTTTTTTTTATATCTCCGCACAAATCAAAGCGTTGATTAAGAAGTGCCTGATCCATCGACGTAAACAAGTGATAAGCGGAAAGACTACGACATGTGAAAATGTGCCCTTGTGATGCCTTCTTTAATATTCTGGCCGTTTTTAAATAGAAAACCCTTCAACTCTATCTATTGTAACACTTTAGCAGACTCTGTCTTTCTGGTCCAAAATATCGCCTTCAAAATGAGAGAAAACAACTCCTTTTGTATCATTCGATAATTCTGTGGGCAAATGCTTTTTTTTTTGTAGCTGAAATCTCGACATGTTCAACGCCATTGCAAGCGACGCTGTTATATGAAAGTTGTGTTGTGTGTGAGTTGCAAAATCTTTGCCAGATGTTCACAAGAAAATGGCTGGCGCCAATGAGAGTAGAAATTAGAAAAAAGCAACCCAGATGATGATGCCTCATATTCGAATCAAGCAGAGCATAGCTTTCTCCCCTGCTTTTAAGTAGAACAGAAAATGCCTTATCTTTTGTTTTTTTTTTTTTTTTCTTTAACTCTTCACATTTACCGTCAAAAATTAATTAGAAAATGATTTATTTGAAGCGCGGGAAATGTATAGAATTACTTTATAGTTTTTTCTTCTTCTTCTCCCTCTTTTTTTTTTTAAATCATTTCATGTTTGTCGTGTATGCTCATGAGAAATGACAATCATTTGCTTTAAAATTGTATGTTTATCAGTATTCAGCGTCATTGTGATGAATTGTGTAATTTCTGTGTGTGTATGTATATATGTATAGATATTGGAAATGTAATGCACGCATAAGTGTTGTAATGGTTCAATAAGTAAAGTCATGTATGCACTTATGTACATTTGCGCTCATGTTTACTCATCCTTTAATCCATCAAAATCAACAAAGATAAATAAAAAAGACAAAAAAAGGTAAATAAATGAATGAATAACATTTTTCATATTTTCTTTTTCTTCATCTTTTTTTCAATTTTTTTTTTTTTTTTTTTTTTTAATATTTAATTCAAACAATCCAAATAATATAAGAAAAAACAAAACATAAAGTTGCAAATACTTGAAATGCTTAAAAATGATAATCCTTGTCAACATGTTCAAAAAACTGTAATCCGCTGAAGAATAACTACACAAAACTGAGCTTTAATATATATATATATATATATATATGTATATATAAATATGTTTATAGTATAATATGTATAATATTTACATTTATAATATAATACAATGTATATCTAAAGATATATATCTGGAATCTTACAGTGGCTATATACATGTACAGATGTCTGTACGAGTACATATTGTATACAAAGGGTGTCTCAAACGCAGCGTCCTTTTATATCGTTTATTAGCCATTTATTAGGGTTTTCATTAGGCAGTCCTAACCCAACTTCAACGTTTCTTGGGTTGTTGAGCAAGTTGTGCCCTCCTGTTCTGAAATTTTAATACTTTCAAATTTTTTGAAAAATAACCGCACACAGGACGACTCATTTCCAGTGGTGATTGTCTTCCCCATTGAAAACACTGCCCTTGCTCACATAAACTGACCATTGCACAAACTTAAGTTATGCCATTCGCGAAGATCACTTCGGTCTAGGTCTTTAGTGGAGTCAGTTAGCGAGATCTAAGTGTTCGTCCACTTTATCATTGGAAGCGTCATGTAGCATAATGGCAAGCAAAAAAGTACAGAATTTAAACTACTGGAACTACGGAGCAGTGACCCGTGCTTGACCATCAATTTCCCCGCGGATCATAACACATTCAGGTATCACCTGATCTATATGTAATACCGATTTACGTAGATTTCATGGACGGAAACGTTCCATTATATCCCATATGAATGAATGCCTGGCCATCTGCAGAACACTAATCAAACACCAATTGTTTGGTGACCACCTCACTCAGTATGATTCTCCATAGCGGACGGAATTCGTAAGAGCTCTAAAGATGGAGAGCTAGCGGTATGAGCGAGGACAATAGACCTTTCAGATCGCAGTACGAATTGTCCACATAATAGTACAATAAAATATTCGACCAAAATGTGCTACTTAATGATTCCAGAGGTGACCAGTTAAGCCCTCGATATTTTCCTTCCTCACTTTCTAAATTTCTGCGTGAAAGAATTATAAAAAGCTACAAAATATGCTACTTAATGATTCCAGAGGTGACCAGTTATGCCGTCGATATTTTCCTTACTTTCTAACTTTCTGCGTGAAAGAATTATAAAAAGCTTTCGAAGTTTTATGAAATCTTTACTTATTTGTCACTTACCAGGACAATTTCAACAACCCTGCAGCAAGTACAGTTAAGACGTCAACAGGTTTAAAAAAATGTTTTTTTGAAAACTTTGTGCGAGACTGTGGCTTGAAAAAGCTTGAAAGTAGATAGAACATTACAACGTAACTATAAGCGAATAAACGGGTAAGGGCTGGGCGACTTATGAATACGCACAGACGGACTGTTGCTTTGGTTATTACATGAGCCAAGAAAAATCTGATAACTTTTTATATAAATATTTTTCAAAATATGTCGAAATAATTAATGGGAATTTGATTGATTGCCAGTGATGAGTTTCCTCTTTGGTAACTTTTGTCGTTTTTATGGTTTAATTTTGTGTAGCTCATCCTTGAGATTATTTCGCAAAAAAAATTAAAAAAATATCCAGCGTTTTCTAGTCATACATAAGGCGACACCAGGGGTTCATTAACTTTCTTATACAACAAAGCATGAATTCACCAGAATTAGAGGAATGTATTGCTTCGGCTTGCGTCTTTCGCATAAATGTCTTTGGTTTTTTACTCCTTAAAACGTATAATCTTAAAATGAAATCCAATATATCTCAGTACATTTTGTAACACCCCTCACATATGCATCTACACACTCAAACATAGAAATCCTAAAAGCATGTTAAACTTCAAGTGGAAACAAAGAAAAGGCAAGAGTAAGAGCAAGAGATTATGCCTAACTTGAAGGGTTCAGCATTGATTTGCTGAAGCTATGTGCTTTAAACGACAAAAAGGAAAAAATAAATAAATAAATAAATAAAGAAAAAAGTACCGCATCAAAGGAATACGGAGATAAAGTTATATCTAGTTAGGAATTTTTTTAAATAGACATATAAAGAAAAACGAATGATACTTAAATACAGAGAGATAAAGAATTTAAAGGTCTTGCTCTGCTGTCACAGAGGAAATGAGTTATGGAGAAGTATGGAATAAAATTAAAAATTCAATTACCAATCAATTGTACTGAAATCATAATATTTACTTACTATTCACTCATTCTAGTGCAATTCATAATACAAATAAAACTTGGTTTTATTAGTTCATGAGCCCATACAAATGTGCGAACAAAAAGTATCAGGAATTGTTCAAATTCATAAACCATCGTTTCATCAATGAATAAAGTGAAGAATTCACATATGTGTTGATTTAACTAAGAAAAAAAGTTCATGGCCATTTTTTTACCAACAATCGAACATGGTATCCGAATACCCTAAATGAATTTCATTAACTCGTTAAGTCGCGGCTGAGTGTTCGCTTCATTAAATTTTTGATTATTAATTCATTTCGTCCTCAAATGCAGAAATTTTTTTTCCCACTCTACTTAAATGGTTCTAATCTACTTTCTTCGCCATTGGTTAGTTCTGTAGCGATGTCATGAGACCAAATGTAATGGCCTTTCCCGAGTCCTTAACAAAATTCCCTGGGCGGAAAAGGTTGACAAATTTTCAAATTCTTTTACTATGAAGTATCATCGCCTTGCACGAAGTGTCGTTGTAAAAATTACTGTCAGTTCGAATAACGAATTATCTGTAGACTATCACTTTTTAAAGTTAGTCTTGTCAAACCCCCGCAGTTCTAAAGCCTTATATGTATTAAAAAAGCATAGCAAATGTTTTCTTAAACCGACTCATGAAGAGTTACCTCATTGAATTCTCCTCTAGCTAAATCATCCAATCGTTTTATATGAGGTTTCGGAAACTTTGGCATTGAGATTACATTTTTTGGACCAGAAAGTAGTTCACATACTCGAGAAGACTCAGGACCAAAGTAAAAGAAAACGAATTGTAAGATGTTTTATGCCCGTGACATTAACCAAAAGATTGCAAAGGACATCAGGAGAAACATTAACGTCTGAAATTAACCTTCCAAGTATGTCAAGAGGCTTTTCTAACACTGAACGGCGTGAAGAAATGAAAAGAAGTAATCGGTTTAATTAATTACTCTTTCGGGACACTTTGAATGTTTCTTAGCACTCATATGCTGCAATTTTTTTTTTTTAAGGGTCGATATTTACGATAATTACGATATTTTTATTAATTTATTTTAAAAAAGTAAGAACATTATAGTCAGACAAGGCCGACCACTAGATACCCTGAACCACTTCGCCTACAGTTATTCATTCGTTTTGATAATAATACACCAAAAAGTACACCTTATTTCCATGATAATCCCTATATACGTTGGGATCTAAAATATAGTTTTGTGCGATCCAAATTCCTTTCTGTTAATTGTTTTTCGTTATTTTGCTACCATGGACCAATTTTCATCACAGAATATTAAAAATTAAATTAGAACAGAAGGGCTTACTATTTGGGTGGTTCAAATTTGGTCCACTCAACTTGTGTATTAAATTACTATCAAGAATAAATTTTCATCACAACACATTGGGTCTTCTATAGACCTTTTTCACATCTACGGGTTCGTGTTGCTTGAGAATCCTTATGTGCGCTGGTATTGAAAAAATAGACCTACGTGGTCCACATTCGGTAAGGTTGATTTTTTCTTTGACTTGCTATTATGAACCGTAATTTTCACCGTGAAATATGAAAAAGTAGATCCTTTCATCACATAAAGTTTCTGTTTTCGTAGGAATAGTTATACGAGAGCGATCAAGAACCAAACTTTTCTTAACAATTTAAAATGTCGAACGGCTCTTACATAGCGAGTTGTATTGAAGAATTTTGAAAATTGCATTATTTTCCATGGAACGATTTTGCGAAATGAGGCGTCATATGGGAAACGGTGCTTGGCTCAAAACACGTTAGTGTACCAAATTTCAGATTGAGAAGTTGAAGTGTGAATCGATCAGTATAATAAAAGGCGGGTTTGTCTCAAGTTTTTCTGGGTGCTGGGTGCTACAAACGCATACACTTAATGCATTCTTACACTACAAGTGATGTAGTGTATAGAAAATATGAAGATTTGAAAATAATTGAATTCCTTTTACTGAAGTACGCTTCCCTTTTTGTACTGCTAGAACGAAAAACTAAAAATCGTCTGAGAGTAAAAGCATCATGGACCTTTTTCGAAAAATTGATTTAAAAAAATGACTTCGGTTATTTTCCAAAAAGCTTTCAAAAATCGCTCATTGGATCCGCAAAATATAATTTGGCGCAAATGTAAATAAGATCAACCCGGAATTCCTTTATAGTCTCTTGAATTTAGAAAAAGTAAAACCCTTATAAGAGACCACGGCCCGTCATTAAATACCCTACACTAACCAGCAGCTATTCACATAATGACTTTTCAAAAATATTGAGCTTAATAATCAATCCGGTATTAATTAATCTCAAGTATCAACATGTACGTCAATCAACATGTATTGAATGAATGAATGAAATGCACATATAAGAACATATGGGTCATGTAGAAGCGTAGATAAATGATTTAACTTACCATTTGAACCTTTAGGCGAACGTTGTTCATCAGTTGTGTTCAAATTGTTTGCTTTGTTGATAACATCCATACCGCTAAGATGACTTTGACTCTTAAAACTCGATTTCTTAAATAAACGTTTGCATGTAAACGCCTTCAAATGGCAACAACATAATGAAAATTCATTAAGTTCTTATTTTCTTTTATTTAATTAGAAATTTCATTTATTTATTATTAATTTTCTGTCTTTCCTTTTTCAATTTCCGTCTCTTTCTTTGTGCGAAATATTCATTTTAATTGCTTATGTCATTGTTATCGTTGGAGTCGCAAACTTAAAAAAAAGAAGCCACACAAACACAAAAGTCTCTAAGAAAATCTCCGTATATATGTAACTGCCTTTATGTACGTAAATGTATACGTAGGTAATAACACATATTAAAAGGATAATGTAAGTGTTAAAGATGTTTGCTTGCAAATGAGATTGAAAAAGAAAATGAAAAAATGCGGTTTGATGCACACTCGCACTATACGAGGGTTATTCGATATGTGTGGTTGTGGGTGTGATTGTCTAACATTTCCACAGTAAGCTTTTAAATCCGTTGTTGTACAAGATTTGCTAACATTTCGAACAACCATGCGGAGATCGTTTAAGTTAGCCTCTTATAGTTCATGCCATACTTAGTGTGTGACCGTGTGTGTTAATGATTACAATCGGTCGCCTTAGATTGCTGGTGCATAAAAAGACTGATCTTATATTTTGTTTTTTCTCCAAACATCGATGCGCTGCCCGAACTGATAGTAGAGTACGACCGTTATATTTTTTTTAAATACGACCCATCACTCAGAGTATATCCCTTAGGGGGGAGGCGGGACGGATGAGGGATGATTGGTAGTTTGCGAGCTGTATGATCGATCGGTGAGTGTTACGCCTTTACCAATGCTGCATTCACTATGGCTCGCACGGCCACACGACTATCGTAATCAAAATGTCGCCTATCAATGCAATGAGCTTAGAACAGGAATACGCCGACTTACTAGTCGCGCTTCTTGTCTGCTAAGCAATGTGCTGCACGTAAAATTGACGGTTTGCTTATCCTACACAAACAAGGGACCGTATAAGTCTTTTTGAAAAAATAGTAACTTACTTTAAAAAAAAAAATTGCACATATCGAGGAACTAACTCTAGCTTATTATAAAAAGGTCAACATTGGTCGGCAGGTTGTTATTTTTTCGAGAAAAGTGATGCGAGAACCTCGAATCATTCTTCAAAAACCCGCAAAGAGAAATTTTTATTCGAAAATGTTAAACATCTTCCTACAGAGGCGTTAGTATATCGTAAGTTAGTGGATTTAGGGATATACTATATTGTGCACTTCTCGCTCTATCTTTTTGAATAGGGAAATTAAGACAACTGACGAGTATTTGGTATATTATCTTGATTTTAATCCTTCAGACATGAATGCGCGATTTCCCAAACTTTGGATTTTTTGAGCAAAGACAAAGCGCGAGATTTGAATGCGCTCCTCACCCTTGTACCCACCCACATCTAATGATTTTGTTAACGAACGAGTATTACGAGGTATTGAGGAACCCTCGTGTAATCTTAAGCAAAGGCTATCTATGGCTTTCTACCTTCTTAATTTCACTAACAGATTACATTTGCTTATCAACACCCGTAACCCTTTTCTAAAAAGAATGTCATAAATGGTTTTCTATTGTTATCTTAAGCCATAAAAATTGAAAATAAATTGAAATGTAGAGGAAAACCAAAATCGTAAAAGTCAATTGTCTTGTCTTGGTTTATTGTTATTAGTCCTTTACCGAGACCTTAAGCAATTTGCAAACAAAGTCAAATACTTTTATTAATCTTATCCCTCTGCGTTTCTTTCTTTCTTTTCTTTTTTTGTTGTTGTTTATTTCATATGTGAATTGTGGTTGCAACTAATACAATTTCCGACCTCAAGTATCGTCGATACCCATATCAATTGAAGCGTATGTCTGTGTGTGTGTGTGTGTGTGTGTTTTTTGTTTTTGCTTCTTACCCTTTTGAATGCAAGAAGATGTGAATCAAACTTTTTTATTTATTTTCATTTTTATTTGAAATCGTTTTCCTTTGCTTTTATTATTCTTTTTTGCACAAAATAATTTTTTTTGTTTTTTTTTTGCTTATTACACAGAATTGTTTCCTTTCATTAAAGAATTTGGTTGCTTGTTATTGCTATCCTTTGATCAAAAACACAACAACAAAATACTTGATTTTTTACAAGTTTAACTCATTAATTTTGCTCCGTAGAAGAACTGAAACAACAAAATTTCTTTAACAGAAAAAAAAAACTAAGACTCATCACTGGATGTTTAGAAAAAAAAGCCCGTTTACCGAATATTTTTCAAATAATTTCCGTTCATGTTTAAACTGTTAACAATTGAGAGCAACTGACTAAAATTGTATTTAGTTACGAGTATTTAAGATAAACACTTATTGTGTGTTGCTGCTGCTAATATTACTACTACCACTACCACCACTACTACTACTACTACTACTACTACTATGACTACTACTACTGTTACTGCTGCTGCTATTGCTAGTGCTGTTAATGATGACAATAATGATGATATTTCATCTTCATTTCAAAAAGGATTCTGTACGTGACATACAAGGAGGAGCTTTTTATGAAAGCTCTTACTCTCCTCAATCTCCTGCTCTCTCTCTCTCTCACTCTCCGTGCGCCTCTTTTCCTTCCTCTGTCTCTCTTTGTCGTTATACTTACCTGTCCGTTTTTAACTCTTAACTAAAAATACTGGGGTTTCCTCGCATCATGTTAGAATCAACTCAGTGATATTGATGATGATAATTTTTACTTCATATATTGTATGCTGCGACTCTTATATGTATTGACATGTTTTTTAATGCATTTATAGTCGTAGGTGAATAAGCACATTAAAAACATACAAAGCATCAAGTACTATTTTTAATTGCTCTTAACATAAATATATCATAATTAGATTAAAACTAAAAGTAGTTATGGTAAGGGATACGGTTATGCTTTGACGATAACATCAGACGTCCATTACCTTACTTAGCAGAGTAGTTGCTTCACTACTTTCGATGAGTGGGGTATAGCACTTTGTACATATGTTTGTAGATTCGGATTTGCTGATGCTAATTACCGTAAAGATGCAAGAAATTCTTCCATGCCATCTGTATTTTAATAGCGTGCAAACATCCGTCCTCCTAAAGAACTTTTTGGTGATCTTTTATGGAAAAGTTTGAAGTCTGTAGGTTTCTTAGACGCAAATTGCTCGACATTTTTCAACTATAGCGAGTAATTGCATATTTCTTCGAAGCACATATAACAGCAGAACGAGGTGATTACGTCACGACGTTAGAAGCTTAACAATGATATCGATTTCAACTCAAACTTTCAATTTATTCACAGAAGCATTGAAAGGTTTCTCTCTGGTCGGTCTCAGCCTCTTATCTGCTCAGCAATCTTGAGGAAGCTGAACTAAAATATTTAAAATAATTTTGGAAATGCTTTCAAATGAATATAAACACTTCCACAAACATCCCTTAGTGCATTAGAGAGCTTTGATATCGGCATGTATGATATTAGACTCTACCTTACTTACTTACGTTCATTAGGTGAAACTTTTTTACAAGCGCTCTAGCTTAAGGTCAAGTAAAAAAACAATTACATTTTTTTTCAATAATTTGGCGCGACTTCTCTCCTTAATGGAAGGTTTGGTATATTAAAAACCTGGAAAGCAGCACATTGAAAGTCGGAAAAGTTATACTATGTAAAACTGAATCTTCATTAAAACCACAGATTAATTTTAAATACATTTGTATTTGTAATGAAATAAATTCTTAGACTAAAAAAAAAAGAAGACATTGAGCATTGGCAACAAAGGCGATCGCCTCTAATTTATAGAAGTATATTAGATATTAAGCCTAATAGTTTAATGAAGTAATATATTGTATCGATATTCTGTTCTGTAGCTGATTGTGGAATGTCCATAGGGTTAATCGCTCCAAATGCAATACTTCTGGCCAAGGAAAAGTTAAGGCAGTCACAGAGAAAGTGCTTTATAGTGAGAATTTGTCCACAATTGCAGATTGGGGAGGAAGACTTCTTCAAGATCCATGGCTGAGTTGCAATTGTATGGCAAAACGAATTCTTGAAAGTGTTTGGATCTTGATTTTCTTAACATTTGTTGAATATAAAGGTGTAATTAATTGAGTGTTAATAGAAGAGTAGTGCTGATGATGGTATTGTAGATTTCCTTCTCTTTAACTTTTCTTCCAATGTATCTTTGAAGATCCAATTTTTCCATGACATCATCCACAATGAGAGGTGCAGAAGTAGCATACTTCGCCACTCGATCAGCTTGCTCATTTCCCAATAAACCGATATGACTTGATACCCGAAGCATTTTAATTTTATCGCCGGGTGTTGTAATGATATTCCTTAATTTATTGACGGTGCTCCATCTCGAAGTCGAAGGATTCTGTATAGGTTTTAATGCAGACAAACTGTCGGTAACAATGGCAGTTTTGAGCTTAATCTTTTGGAGAAAGGTTCGCATCGTGAAGAATAGCTCTGTTGAAATTTGAAGTACTCCCCTGAAATATGTGAATGAGAAGAACCTGTTCTGAAGCATCTATCACGGCACAAGCAGGTGGCAGACCAGCTTACGTATGTTGATATTAGATATTCAGCTATTGCTGTGTGACAGAAAGAGGGCATCCTTGTGGAATGCCATTCATTAGTAGAAAAGAATCAGAGGGATGATTGCTAACGCGTAACTTTAAACCCCCAATGCGTCATGAATGATTTGATATATTTCAAGAATTTGGGTCCAACATTCCATGATTTCATGAGTCTTAAAATAACATGAATCAAATGCTTTTTCGAAATCAATTGAGAGAATTGTTACATGATTGCGTTCAGAAATTGCTTTGGTTGCAAAATAATCAATATGTAAGAGAGCGTCGGTGCACCCTCTACCCCGCTTGAAACTAACTTGTTCTTTTGTAATCAGGTTCTTCGACTCAAGAAATCAAGATAACCTAGATGCCGCAGTCTTTTCCAATACTTTTGAGAGGCAAGATAAAAGAGAGATTGGGCGATAGTCCGCTGCGATGGAGATATTCTTAGACTTTGGAATTGGAATAACTGCTATAGGTCCACTAATTTCTTCTTACTTGACTTAGACACAGCACTGATCATTTGGTATGAGATGCGATCTAGACCAGGTGTCCTCCCCTTCGATTTGGAGAGACAACTTTGAAGTTCTAAGGTAGATATACAATTTTCCAGGAACATGACACATCGGTCAATAGCATTTGAACGAGAAACTGGAGTCCTTTTACTTTCGATGACAGCACTGGAGAAGTTGCTGTCAGAAGAGTATTCGCACCGTACTTTCCCAAAATAATCTCAAGAAATCTCACCTGCGTCAGTTAAAGTTCCATTGGGTTTGCAGATGGCAGAAATTTCGTTCGAAGTTGAAGTGCAGCTGAGTCTGTTGATCTGTTTGTCCCAGGCAACTTTCATTGATGTGTGTCCGTGAAATCTTTTCAAAAAAGTTCATAACTGAGTGTTTTGATTTTCGTAGTTCCTTCCTGAATAGAGGCATTGGCCTTTTTATATAATAACAAATGATCATGATCAGGACATCTTTTAAAGCGGTACCATAAATCCATTTTCTTTTTCCTCAATAGCGAGAGCATGTTGTTCCACCAAAGAAGCCTAGTTCGTTTAAAAAGCTCTTGGATTGAGGAATAGAGAGGTGAACAGCCGTGCGAATCGCTTTAGACATAATAGCAGCATCATCTGGCAGTTCCCGTTAAATGGCTTTCAATTCAGAAATGATTCGGCCTTTTTGGAGCAATTAATCCACTCCGCTTCACCTAGAAGGAATTTGGCCTGTTTTGCTGGAGTAACGGAGGGCTTTGAAAGGTGAAGATCGATTATGATTGGAAAGTGATTACTATTATGTAGATCATCAGAAATAGGCCAGGAAGCCAAAGGAAGAAGTGACATGTTAAGTCAATATGTGAAAAGGTGAGATGAGTTGAAAAGTTTTCCATTATTTAAAATGCAGAGATTGCTTTGAATGAGGGCCTTTCCTAAAACAGTACCACGACTATTATTCCCTCTTGAGCCCCAGATGGTATTCCAGCTGTTAAAGTTGCCGCATACAATTAATGGGGGGAAATAAACTATAAAGCTCTTGCTGAGAAAACGATTGCGAAGGTGGGATATAGAGCGAAAGCGGTTTATGTTTACGATTATTTGTAACGCTATGGCTTGAGCTTAAATTAATGCGTTTGTGAGGTATATTTCATTTTATAAAAACATTAACTCCTTTTTTGGAATATGAATTTTGATCAGCATTCCTGAAGTATCCAGATTTGGGTAGAGTAGGTTTAAAAGAACTTCTACAATGGGTCTCTTGCAGGGATATAAGAGTTGGTTTCACGGAGTTCATCGAAATTATTAATAAGTCCCTTAATGTTCCATTGTAGAATTTCAATAACTTTATTTAATTGTAGTGACATGGAAACGGGGTGGTAGGGGGGTTAAGTTGACGCGTCATCCTCTCCGTCGAAAATTGTCGCTATAGGAGTTTTACGTGAATAATTTGTTCTTACCAGCAGAATAATGTGTACTCAGGTGGTTGCGTACATATGAAGTGCGACGAGTGGGCGCATGTGAGTTATTTGAAATTGAAGGTTGATTAAGGGATGGAACATTGGATTCGTTACAAATTGTAATCTGTTGACTAGAGTTGAGAGCTGGTGATTCTGGGGTTTAGTTTAGTTTATTAGGCTCTGTTGTTGCTTTGATTTTTTCAATATTATTTTTGGCGGGTGATGGACCTGGTTTCTCAATACAGTTTTTGGCTGATGATAGAACAGGTTTTTCATTGAAAGGAGTTGGAGTTAAATGCTTATTAAGCTCGATTGGCGAAGCGTCGGCAGCGCAAGTATGACATTTGTTGATTCTTTGGATTCCAGTTGTAGTTATTTCTTGGTACTTACTTCTTACTTCTTACTTCTTACTTCTTACTTCTTGGTACTTTCTTCTTTGATTTTTAGAATTTCACGCAGTTGTATATGTGCCCATCATTGCAATTTATGCAGAAACTACGAGTACAACTTTTAGCGTGTATAGGCCATAGTTAGCAGAAGGTGGTGCATTATTGCATTTCTTTGCACTATGATCCAGGCGTTGGCACTTTTGGCATATCAGGGGATTTGGAATTTAGTGTTCCACGTTGCATTTGTACCAAGCCACATCAACAGTTTGCGTTAACCGATAACGGTCAAAAGTTGTAATTATCCTTCCTCTAGGGGAGCGAGTTTTTCCGTCTCCATTTTATTTAGTAAAATTATAAACTTCAGTTAAAACTAGACTGCTCACTTCGCGAACTGTTCCTTCTTCCGGCACATGTTTTAAACACGGAACAAAAATTACGCCTTTAACCGAACCGAGCTTGTTGAGTGGTTTACCGGAAATTGAACATAAATTAGCCTGTGATTTTGTCTTCAAGAGATTCCTGTCGCGCGCGGATTTTAAGCAAGAACAAGTAAATTACCATCGCGTGAAATCGATATTGAGTTTATGTACATTGTATTGCCATCTAGCGAAAGGACTCATTTGCAAAATTGTTATGCTAGCATCCGTTGAAGAGATAATCACAAGGAAAATTAATTTTATTCCATTCAATTTTTTGTAACCACAAACAAAAGCGATGGGCGCGAAAGACTTTAATGGTAATGTGTATGCGAGATTCGGCCCCAGCTAAGTATAACTTTTTTATTTGTTTTTTTCTAAACTTGAAAAAACCATAAATGTGAAGCTCGATGTAAATTTTTGCTTTTTGTTCATTATTATAAAACACAACAACTTACCATTCGTTTTCCTGCTCCTCTTAACAAATTTAATATTTTCCTGAAAGGTTTTTAATGTGATTTACGTTAATGTCTTTAAAGTTCGTAAAATATTTTCAATGATATTTGACTGTGAAATACTTGATTTTAGCCTTCCACATATCCACCCCACTAATCTGTTTTGTTAGTCATAGTAAAACATAAAATCACGCATAAAAACTTTTGCTCATTAGAAGCAAGATTTTTTGATTTATCTCTTCAGGTAAATGCGGAAAATATTAAATGCGGATTCCTTTAATTACAATCTGTTAACAGGGTTAGGTGTTAAGAAAATTTTATGTAAATCTTGAATCTTGAAGCTTTTTTGCATTTTCTCCATGAAATTACGAAAAGCTTTCTTGCCATAAAATCCATTAAAAATAATTACACCCAATAGTTATTCTATTTCTGCTTCGCATGGTAAACGCACTTTTAATGCGAAGGAATGAACACATATACGAACCGGCAAAATCTTCGTAAAGATTTGTAATAAAAATTAAAAAAGCGCATGATTTTCTTCATTGTCGATGCACATTGTGATAAGGAAACAATTCGTGATCTTCTTCCTCCACATTTAAACACATTTCACATCTCACATCTATTGTCATCACTGATGAAACTTCTGCAATTTCCGAATCAAGTAATTGAAGTGAGAAATCGTCAAATTTCTGAAGTAAATGGGACTCTTTAGGTTATTGAGAGAAACCTGTGCATGTCATCCAATGGTGTCAAGGGGGAATGCTGACTAAAAATCAATTTCGAATGATTTCGGATTCGAAATGTCGAGTCATGAAGACTGGCGGCTGAATAGGAAATGGAACTTGATATCTCTCTCTGCGGATGGCAGCTGAAACAATATGAAACCCAATGGAAAGTGAAGTACATACGACAATCAGAGTGAAAAAGCGGCGGCAGAGTTCAGATTGATGCCACATAAAATATTGTTTTATGATTGATGGGCTTGGTAAGGAATCGTGCATCATGGCCTACGCCAATCTGACCAATTTAGTGATTGTTTTGCTCTACTTTCACCAACTAAAGCTATTGAAGCGTTTAGTTCAGGTAAAGCGGTCAGATTGGAATAGCAGGAGAGGCGTCACTGTTCTTCACCAGGTGAAAACAAATTTAATAACACCGTAAGTCTTTCGGATAACTTGACTGGGAAGTTTTGACTCGACGTGCGAAGCTTGTTCCAGAACGCATTTAATGGTCTGAAGCCAACTTCACAAAAAGGCATTTCCAAAAGTCATTTGGTTGAATGTTTCGCCAAGCAATGTCAGAAGGCTTAGTAGGTAAGAAACGCTATTACCAAGTCCGAGTTCGCGGGTTCAAATCTCAACAACAGCATAATTTTCCTTGATCGTAGCTACAAATGCTCTCATTGTACTTATCAATTAGGGATTATGCTGCGGCCACCACCTCCCAATCTCTTTCTTTTTCCACTCTACTTTCTAACAGTCAACGTATTATACGAATACGGCCCACCTCTAAGTGGTCAGTCACAGAAAAAATAAGAGATTTTGTACGGTGATGACATAATAGCTTTCCCAAACAGCAAGAGGTTATCGATAAAAACGCTACATATGGAGTTTAAGAGACTGCTTTTGAAATGTAAGAAAATGTGTTGTTGATTATAAAAACCACAAAGTTTTTCAATTATGTGATATTATATATGTCATTCAATACATATATATATATATATCACTCAATAAGGTCAGAGGGTGATATATAGACGTTGGTGCTGTTGACGAAATCCATGTGGTTATTATAAAGTACTACATAATATTTAGAGAGTTCGATATAAATTGTATAGGGGGTAAGAGATGTATGCTTTTTCTAATGTCTTGCATCCCGTCACATCTCCTTATCGGATGTTGTTTTCATTTTTATGTTTTTTCCGTTGCAAAAAAACTCAAATCGTAAGAGAAAAATGCGAGTTCTGTTAGTTCAAAAATAGTAAAAAACAAGTAAGAAAGTTTTATTCGGGGAGTTGGCAGGGTCTCGCACTTCCAACACTATGCTTTTCGCATACCACTCTCCCAGTTCTTTTATTTGATACCCATATCGTTGTTATTATTTAGAAAAACTTAATCGTTATATTTACGATATTCATGTGAGAAATAACCCATTTTTAGGCAGATAATCATCCTCCTCATCTACAAAATAGTTTTAAACATTCTGTCTTGTTTGCGTTATGATGAATAAGCATAAACCCCCAAAATGCTACAAAAATAAAATTTCGTCACTTGTAACTGTGTGTGGGCATAGCCGATTGTTTCTACTTTTGTACGTAAAGACTAGAGTGTTCCACAAAGTAAACGGGGCAGACTTCAGTCTTCTAACTTTAATAATTTCCGAGTAACGAGCAAAAAGCTACAAATTTTTGTTAAGAAAAACGGAGTTGCATTCAGTTTACACTCCGCTACGATCTTCTGCTCTAACCAATTTGGTTCGTTTTCACTACCAAGCTGTGTGCAGAAACTTCCAACGTCTCTACTAACTTTGAAGTCGATATCTTCATTTTTCCGAATAGGAGAGCACTAGCAACAAACAGCACACAGGCACGCAGACGGACAGACATGGCTTAATCAATTCAGATTTCGAGCTGATCAAGAATATGGGGTCTCTGAAGCTTCCTTTCGGGTATTAAATACACTATGAAAAACGAGGCAATTCGTTAAGACTTACTCGTGTAATTTTTAAATTTGTTATTAAGCACCGTGTGTGGATACAGGTAGGTGGATTCTAAATATCGCAAAGATGGAAGAAACTCTTATGTCACCTAAATTTTAAGAGCGTGCAAACGTCCTTCCTTCTTTCCAATATTGAAATTTTTAACTGACACGAATTGAAGAACAGTTTTCTAAGATGGCAGTTACGTCTTTACTCGATCCATTAAAGAACTCTTCAGTAGCCTTTTTTTGTTCGATAAGTGTTACTTATGTAATTTTTAAATTTATTGTTAATCATCTAAGAGAAGTTTACCTAAATCTTTTTCTTGTCTGTCAAAAGACGATGTGTGGAAGATTTGTCCTCCTCTTTCTAAAATATATATATGCTCAATCAATGTAACGTGCTGAGCTTGTTGGGTCATATGTCTCTACCATCACTTGGTCATCGAAAGCCCATGATTCTGAAACCATTATTATTGCACGTTAACGGCCATAGATCAAACGGCAGGTTATACTATCAATGACAATTGACAGTAGGTAAATGCCGGTACTTCGGTAACATTAAGTGGAAATCAGTCGTCAACCGCATTCTTCAAAGTCGGTATAACGGTGATTATCGCATTCGAAATAGTTCGAAATAAAACGCCTGAGTAGCCGTGTGGGCAAAGGATCATGACTAACAATTTGATGGTCGAGAGTAAGGTTTTCAATGCAAGCGAGCATATGATCTAAGTTATCTGGCAGCCTTTGAAAATCCATATTTTGTATATAGACAATGTATAAATAAGTAAAACGTAGACTCAAAAAACAAAATATTTTGCGTGAAGAAAGCACTGGGAATTCTGCTGACTTCTTCTAAACTATCTCGTTGGAGACTTTCAAAATTGTTCAGCAACGAGCAAGAGAGAATTTTCTTCGTGACTTAAAAATTCCCAATGTAAACCTTTTATACGTTCTCCCCCTCTCTCCCTTTCTCTTCCTCTCCCTTTGTCGCTGTACTTCTTTGCTAAGCAGGGTTAAGAGAAGATAGGCACGCGCTGTGTTCTTTTAAACCGTAGCATTCGTAGCTTTAAGTCGTGCAACTTCCTGTACATTTCCTATACACTACCTATACTCGGCAAGTACTTTTTAAGCCGTTACGTTCAGGCGGGAGTACACATTACAAATATATTTTTGGACTCATGCTTTAAAAAGTTGATAGTTAGGGTATAACAGCAATATTTCAATATTTCATATAGAAATTTGGACGAGAGAAATTTGCGTATTTGCTTAACCTTTACTTGCCTTACTTTAAATTGAGCACAGACGAGTTACGCATTGCAACATTATCCTTCTGCAAATATGAATATATCAAGCTGGCGCATGCATGAAAGGAAAAAATTTCAGGCAAATTAATGCTTTCGACATAGAGGAGAAATTTTCTTTCTCAAAAAAACTTACCTTGAATTCGCTAACAATGTAACACCATTACAGTGTCATTACTTTAAGTACGTTGCTCTGTGTTGCATTGTGTGTGTGCGTGTTCTATTGAATGTGCTTTCATGTACGGTATGTCAACAGACAGACAATAATCCAACTGAATGAAAAATGAATTCAAAGTTCATTTGTTGCTTTCATACTTTCATACGTTGGAAGAAATTTGATATTTAGCATAAGAGAGAGAGAGAGAGAGATGTACGCAGACACATCACGCATATCTGGCAAATTGACAATAACTAAGCTTTCAATTTATTTCTATGTTCAACATAATCAGCAAAAAAATGCATTCCATTTTCATTCAAATTTTTGACATGGAATTTAAGCCAAATTCCAAACTATCCTCATAATTATTATGATTATTGTGCATATAAATGGACTTATAATGGCGCAATGATGAATATTTTTATGCACATATTTTAAATGATTGAAAAGTCATCATCGGAGTATGGGGGTGTGTTAAATTTTTGTTATTATTACCACAATTAAAATGAAGACTAAAGAAAATAATTTTGTTTATCGTTGATGGCGAAAATGTTACATAATTAATGCAAAAGCAACTAACAATATTATAGTCAGATAAGGCCGACAATTAGCTGCCCTACACCATTTCGTCTAGTACAGTTATTCGTTCGTTTTTGTAATAATGTACATCGAAAATTACACATTATTTTCATGCAAAGGCATACTCTTCATGAAAGCCCGCCCAAAACATCGTAAGATGTGACCCGAATTTAGAAAACTTAATTTCGTTCGCAAACATTTTATTTGTTTTCCAGAAAACTAGAAATTATACTCCCTATCCATATTATGGTTTGCTTTTCATGGCAATCCTTATGTATGTTAGAGTCCAAAAAGTGGACCTACGCCACGCAAATTCCCGATTGTTAATTGCTTTGCTAAATTGCTGCTACGGACCATATGGATCATAGAATGTCGAAAATTAAACCTTTCTCTCAATGGATTACTATGCATGAGAAATCTTATATGGAGTGGGTTCCAAGAAACACATCCATGTGGTTCAAATTTCGTTTTCAAATTTCCTTTAACTTGTACGTCAAGTTACTACCATGAAAGAGTTGTCATCATAAATCATTAGCAATTAAGCTTTTTTGGCATTTCCTGAGAATCCTTACATTTGGTGGTGTACAAATAATAGACCTACGTGGTCCAAATTCGATAAAGTTAATTTCGTCGTCAATTCATTATTATGAATGACGTTCCACCATGGAATATGGAAAATTACACCCTTTCACCAAATAAAGAGTCGGATTTTGCTGCAACGGTTATAAGAGAGGTGGTTCCAAAAATTACCCGATTTTTCTAGAGAAATTTTAGAATAGTCAGTTTTTTTCGTTATATGAAGATTGGCCGGAAAAATGGAATAATCCGAACAGCGTTCCGTCTTGGAACAAAGCACGTCAATATACGAAATGTTTTGCGGTTGTACAAAAATATACACGGACAGGAATCAGACGGGCAAACAGGCTTATCGGTATAATATCGGATTGATCGGTATAATAAAAGATGGTTCTATCTTAAGCCCTTCTGTGTGTTACATACGTTCACACAAACTTAATATACCTTACACCAAAACTTGTGTAGGGTATAATTACCTTCGGGCTATTCTAAGCAAAACGGATTCAATAAGAGGAAGGGTGACGCCACCGCAGGGGCCTAAACAAAAAACAAACAAAGAGATCTCCCGACAATTTTCTTCGCGTGGAAGAAATAATAGTCGAAGAGTAATATTTTGGGAAATTGTTAGGCATATGTTTAGGTTTTAAAACAAAAAAAAAGCTTGTTTTGGAAAAATAATAAAAAATGGCAGCAACAGAGTTATTCTGGCAACTCACTTTTAATTTTAGGGGCTCAGCGGCACGCAATGTGAAAGATCCAAGTTTCAATGAAAAAGAGAAAAAAAAAAATCATTTATTTAAACTACGTTTCCATATCTAGAGAAACACGTAGGAGTTTTTAGAAATATTGGGTTTTGTGTAATTGCTGAGTGTTTGAATGAAAAAAAATCGTCTTTCGATAAAAAAAGCGCGTCATGATTATTATTATAAAACACGTTTGGACCAACTTATCGAAAGTATCCTACGCGATTTTCTAAATAATGCCGTTTTAAAAGTACTCTGAAAAGTTCGAATGGAAAATATTAAAAATATTTGAGGTACGCGCGGGTGTTTCAAGATAAATTAGGTGCTTGGAGGTTTGACATGAACATGCGTTTAAAATTTTTTCGAATTTTGTTTTTGCATTACTCTGCCATTCCAGCGTCATAAAACTGCTCTTTTATGTTCAAATATCTTTTTCATTTCCTTTCCTAAGAGAATTTTTTGCTCGAAAACAGCTCTTTTGCTCCGTCTATCAAAGACAGAAATGATGGAAAAAACGGCAAGAAAACGGATTGCTCTATATCCAAGTTGTGCTTGGGAAACAGCTCGAAATTTTCGAAAAAAAAAATGTTATGCACTTAATAAACTTGTCCCTGCTTACTCTAAAAGGTTCACAGTATCTGAATAAAAGAATAACATTTTTTTTTTTTTTTTGAAACATTCATAGCACTGATCAAAAAGATACGGTCGCAACGGCTGTAAAGGCAGAGCAAAAAAAAAAAAAGCAAAAGTCAAATATCCTAAAATATTCTCGCCATTTATTTATGATGTTCAGGGGACAGTGATCTGAAGGTTGATGCAAATATTAATCTAACGTGTGCTATCTGTTGCCGCAAACTAAAAACAAGTCTTATTGAAATGATGATACGTTCGACCTTCGTATATTCTTTCCTCGCAATTCGGCATTTAGCATATTTCAGAATACTTAGGTTGATCCTAAGCAATTCTACTACGTTTAACTTTTGTCGAATGATCGAAAAGTAAAACCAAGTCAAATTGTGCGGGTATATTTAATATCGAAAATATATTTTTCTAAGTTAGTAGCACTGCGACAGACATCTGTGTCAAATTTCACATCATTTCGTACGATACAAAAGATATTTTTTCCGATATTTACAATGTGTGATTTTGCCGAGCGGAGAACTATCGATCACTCAAGAAACGTATTACTACGAAAGATAAGACTTGGATCTATGCACACAACCCGAAAACAACCAACCAGTTGAGCGAAGAAAGCTGACTTATAGGGTGTTGTGACGCTGAAGAATCCAACCACAACTAATCTTCGTTTGTCCTCTATATATACCACACCCACCTAATATCCCTCAATAAAAATGCCAACGACAATTAACTTGTCCGCCCATGGCTTTCTTGACCTGCACCATATTTTTCAGCAGTTCTGACATTGTATCATAAGCACTTTTCATTAACCATCGGAACATAGCAGCTCTTTTTTTCTTTGAATTAAAAAAAAAGGGCAAAATGCGCCGCGTCTAAAGTTTTTTGGGCACAAAAATCAACTGAAAGAGAACCCTTTACGCTGCTGCATGGAGCATAAAGATAGTGCTGGCATATGGTTAAGTTAGAATTTTACATATACCCGCAAACCGATACGGAATTATATCTCCATCTAAAGTACGAATATGTAGCTTGGAAACACACGATGAAACTTCTACGTTGTACTTGTATGTACTTGCCGCAGGATAATAAAATATTGAAGAATGTAAATTAAGGATGAATTAAAAGCTTAATTATACATTTAATAAATACGTTACGAGGAAAATAAGTAAACATTTGTGATAATATTGATACGCAATCAATGATATTATTTGCATTAATGTATGCATTAAATAATGAGGTCAATAGTGCTCACACAAGCCGCCGAAAAAACCGATATTTTGCGCATAATTAACTTAATTTTTTCCATCCTAAGTAAAAACGCCACATGCAGCGAAACAATACGAACGCATGGCCACGGTAGGTGTTCAATCAATGACAAAAGCTAACAATATTCTATTAGTATCGCTCAGGTCAGATTACGCGGCAGCTATTGAAAAGTATATCTATACCTATATATATATATATATATAGTGAGACGTACTTCGTATCTGTTATGTCATCAATTACATGTCCCACCTCTGCTCTAATGCCTGCCAACGCTTTAGTTTAATAAAAACAAAACTTCAAAAGTTCAATAGACTTAGTTCTACACGCTAGTTGCAGCAACAAAAATTTCACCAATGTTTGGATAGAGAATTTGATAAAGAAGTTGTGAATTGATCCGAATCAACAAAATACGTAACGTAAAACGTATGTGAACGTACAGCTTACTGGCTGAAGAAAGCAATATGCGGTTTGGAAGAATCTAGGAGGAGTGTGTGCACAAGAAGCCAAACAACAATTGAGAAAAGTGAACAAACATCGTCGAAATCTAACCCTGCCCTGTGCTTAGTTATTTATTATAATAATTTTTCTCTTTTGAGGAAATTGAAAACCCACTCACTTGAAAATTGAAAAAAAAAAAACGTATCACCATCACTTCGAAGTTGCCCCCCCCTCTATAATATACTTAGCAAAATCAATCGAATCCAGTACAGCTCTCTAGCTTATGTACAGGGCTTTCTAATAAAAGTGATACGATATCTTAAAAGAAAAAGCACACTTAAAAAGAAGAAGAAAAACAATTCTTTATTTTCAATTTAGAAGTACGTCCAAGACAAGTTTTGAATACAACATCCGCAAAGGCCACTGGGCCTTTATCGAACACTTTGTTCACTAAATCTGGCTTAATTTCACTCTACAAGAAGTTACAATCGCAGTTCTTTGAATATCACTCGATGTCCGAATTTGTGGCAATTATTGCGTCGCTAAACTTGTCGTGTAATAAATGGACTTTTTAACGTAGTTTATGACGCACAGCTTCATACTGTTGAAAGCGGATGTTTTCTGGATTATCATCTTATAATGCGGACTCATTCTTCCGTCCACCAAATTTTACTCTCTATGTACAGTCTCTTTCGAAGAAATCTCTACCACCGAGTGCTCCAATATTTGAAACTGAGCCAAGTGACGATGCTAATGCTCACTGAATCTCATGAACCACAAAACAATTACGCGGACATAGAGTGCGGAGTAAACGTCGGGAGAAAAGCAATCACAAAGGTCAAGGACCGAAACAGAACAAATTATCTGACTCGACTCAGGCGAAATGTCTGTATGTTTTGTGAATAAAAAGTATGGTTTTAGAAGCTGCTGGATAATTTAGATTATGTACTCGCCTATATTGAAAACTCAACGACACGTGAGAGTTGAATCCGCGACGATGGAAACACAAAATAATTACGAAGA